>JAOQMM010000009.1:5120310-5136859 GCA_027563515.1 Erythroxylum platyclados | reverse complement strand
TAATAGCTGATAGTGCTGAAAAAAGTTGTTAAAAAAATACACTTTCTGCAATACATTTTCTGCTTAATTTCTGACATATTCTTGTTATTACACGTCGATGACAAAATTCATTAAATCTGCCATGGCAAGTGACTATGAAAGTGGCACATCCAACCTAAACTCTGGCCAAATGGCCATACCTACCCATCCTACCAATATTTCTAAAAAATAGCTTGATGCCAACTATTGGGCATAAACTTAATGGCCAGAATTTCAGCTTGTAGCCTAAATTAGTAATGATTTTCATATGTGGAAAAGGAAAAGAAGACTATTCGTCCAACTGAACAAAAATAGCCCTAACTAAATCTGGAAGGTGGAAAATAATCTAGTGATGTCCTGGCTGCTAAATTCCATAACCAATGAGTCAGGTGAAAACTTCATGTATTACGAGACGGCAAAAGAAATCTAGGAAGCAACCCCTGACACATATTCCAATAAAGACAATACTTTTGTTGTGTTTGAAATCAAAGGAATTCTAGGTGATTTAAGACAGACAGAGTCATCAGTCACGAAATATTTCAACCAATTAATTCAGTACTAGCAACAATTAGATATCTTGGAGGATGTCTCATGGAATTGCGCCGAGGATGACAAACAATATAGGAAGCTCCAAGAGAGGGAGAGAGTTTACAAGTTTTTATTGTGAATAAAATAGGAACTTGATGAGGTTCATGCCCAGCTTTTGTGAGGCTTTTGCAGAAGTACAGAGGGAGGAGACTCAAAGAAAAGTGATGATGGCAACGTCAACAGGCCAGCCCAACCTAGAAGGATCTGGCCTTACAGTAAGGGGGCAATTCTTGAACTCTTTTCATAAACGACAGCCAAATCAATCGAGCAACTATAATATCTAGAGGCAGAACAATCGCCCATTGTGTGATCACAACAAAAGCAGGCATATGAAGTTCTCTCCTACAACAACATCAACAGATCACACTATGTTCATCAAGTTCTCTCCTAGAACAACATCAACAACACCATCATCCCAATAGAAGCCCCGTTAAATTTAAAGTCTACAGAAATCCTGAAATACGCAGCCTTACCCCTAACAGATAAAGAGGCATCAAGTTTTGTCCTAAAGGAAAGCAAGCATACATTATAGAGAATGTAGATGATATCATCCTAACGAGTGATCATTAGAAGAAATCGAGTTTATGAAGGATGTTCTAGCCGGTGAATTTGAGATCAAAGACTTGAGACAACTCAAATATTTTCTAGGAAATGGAAATAGCTCGCTCACAATAGGGAATTGCAATCTCACAACAGAAATAAACCTTGGATCTATGGAAAGAGATAGGCATGTTAGATTGCAAACCGACTCTTACTCCTATGGACTCCAGTGAAGCACCTGATGGAAGAAGAAAGAAGCTTGATAGATAAAGGGCAATACCAAAGACTAGTGGGAAGACTAATCTACCATTCACATTCTAGGCCAGATAAGTTTTGTCGTAGGAATGGAGAGTAGACACATGAATCAGCCAACGGAGGAACACTTGGAAGCTATTTTCAAAATCCTAAGATACATAAAAGAAAGTCCTAGAAAAGGTCTTTTCTTTGGGAAATCTATAGATCGAAGAGCAAAAATTTTCAAAGATGCAAAGTGGGCAGGTTCATTAACAAGATGCAAATCTAGTACAAGATATTGAACATATGTCTGCAGCAATATGGTTACATGAAGAAGTAACAAACAAGTTGTAGTTGCAAGGAGCAATGCTGAGGCAGAATTCAAAGCAATGTGCCATGGGATTCACGAAGGAATTTGGCTTAGGAGGATGTTAAAGGAATTTGACAATTATGGGCCCTAATATTTCGTTTGTTGTATAGTAGGTCAATCAATTTATGCAAGCTACTAGTCACTCTCGTTTAGCCGTTGTACAATGAATCATGCGTTATGGTACATCTAGTCAAGGGCCACTCTTTTCTTTTGGGAATTCCTTACAATTAATTGGTTATAGTGGTGCCAATTGGGCTGGTTGTGTGGATACTCATCATTATATTACAGGTTGGTGTATGTTTCTTGGCAATGCTTGGAAGAGTAAGAAGCAAGATCGGATTTTCTACTCTTCTACAAAATTAGAGTATTGAGCTATGTCATTAGCATGTTTTGAGATTGTATGGTTGAGGTTTGTAGGGTAAACTTGGTATTTCTCAGCTTACTCCTACTCCACTTCATGCTGATCATACAAGTGCTACTTAGATTGCTACCAACCATGTATTTCATGAGCACATCAAGCACATTAAAGTCAAAGGTCATTCAAATCGTGAAGCATTTGATCAACATGTGATTACTCTTGCTCACATTTCCACCAACTTGCAAATGGCCAATATTTTTATTAAAGCATTATCTCACAATCGACATCAGTTTTTGGTTAGCAATTTGATACTTTTTGACCGACTAGCATCAATTTGAGGGAGGATGTTATTGTATTGTATAGTTGTTACATTTGTTACCCGTTGTGTATTGGTGTATTTTCATATTTACCTTATATAGGAGATTATAAAGGGTTAGAGGAAGTTGCTACCAGTTGTATATTGATACTTAACTTGTATAGGAGATTGTGGATTATAAGAACAGATTTTAGGTTGTAATTAAGAAGAAGGTTATCTATTTAATGAAAAGAACTACTCACTGCAAAGGCATTGAAACCATTTGACATACCCAATCTCATTGCTTCATCTAAAATCAACAGGCAACCTTCATCATCTAAAAGTCAATCTAGGAGGCAAAGCACCTACCTTTCTTCAATAACCAGTCTTAGTTCTTTTTTCTTGAATCATATACCAAACTTAAAGGTCCTTACGTCGCCATATATAAAACGTTGGAGTACATATTAGTTTAATATGCTCAAGCAAAACTTTCTTGTCTTGGAGTGCATTCAAACTATCAAAAAGTTTGAATTGTAAGCTCTTATTTCAAAGAGCTACTACTGCTTTAATAGCCTTTCCCTAAGTTAACGGGTTTAAACATGTAAGATCACCATGAAGTGTTTCTCAGTAATGGCTTCAAACACAATTGGATCAGAAATAGCCTCTTTACCATGTAGGGATAAGGCTACATACTATTAGACCTGTCTAAATCCCACATTTTAGAGGAACACTCACTAGGTGTTGTTATTTGTTGGCTTTAAACACAATTGGCCTAACTTCCGAAGGATGACCTTCATTGGCTTTCAACATTTACATAACATCTATATATATGATACTGGAACCCAAAAAGTACTTTAGCCATCCTAACCTTCACAACAAGCTCAAACAAGCCATCTTTGCTTAATAGAAACTTGTAAGCTGTATCAAATAAAGCATACTTTGTATCACAAATTTATCCTCTAGCATCTAAGCTAGAGCATTTTGCTATAATCTCCTATGGTTCATCCATTCCCTGTCACTAGCTAATATAACTAAAATTGATTAAGAAAATGTCCAAAAGGCAATTAGTAATAGGATTACTTTGGCTTTGTACAATAGTTGATTTTCCCTCTACTTGAAAAGGTACTAACTAGTGTATTAGACATCAAACTTGCAAACAATCACCACTCTTTTAAAGTGATATGATTATTTGATTGGTCACCTCTGACTTATAATCTGATTAGAACTAATGTGCCTCAAACTTCTAAATGAACTTTCTGAAGATCCTTTTAATTCTAGATCAATATATACCCTAACTGTCCAGTTGAGATTTTTACTATCCTTTGCACATCTCAAAGTAGAACATATAAGCCAAAGTTTATCAACGATTCACAAGCAAAAATTGGAACTTACATTCATCCATCTACAACGTAGTGCAACATCCCGAACTGTTTTGTCCTTTAACTGCATAGCAATCTTAGCATACTTAACTATGATTGATTCTGATGCATACCTGCCAAAGGGTAATAATATAAATATAATCAATGAACACTTTTCACATGTTTTTTTGCAAAATATTAGCATGTAAGAATTGAAGACATTCAAGGTCTCCAACAATCAGGATAAAGCATGGTTGATGGTTACCCTAGGAAACTGCTACGAGTTATGTTCTGCCATATCATTTACTGTCTAGATTGGTACCATTGGCTATCATCCACCATTTATAAGGCATCTGATATAGAAGTTTTTCATTACTAAGTACCTCATAATATTCTCAAGGAAGTTAAACAATGATAACATCTTGAAAGCTTGTAAGAGGGAATTTATTACATCAGTTGAGTTGTTTTTAGCTTAAAATTGCTTCTATCTCCAGTAACTCAATCATTATGGGGTGTTCAGCACAACTGCTGCAAAGTAATTCTTTTGCTTCTTGATCTTTTGAAGTAAAAGAAGTTAAGCAGTTTCATCACATTCTTATTAATAAACAACCACGAAATCTCTTTCCTTCAAAAGCCGAAAAAGGTTAAACCATTTTGATAAAGAAAATCAAACAGCACTTGTACTAGAGTCAAATCGGTTAGTGTCTTTGAAAGAAAAAGAATTCCCATTCAGCTTTTTGTTATTTTTTTCATTTCAGAATCCAAGAGAGCTCAATCAAAAGACCTCATGGTCAACAACCACTGAATAGTTAGTACCATTTCTAATAAGTAAACGAGAGTTTTTCTATCAGAAATTTAAAGTGCCTAGCTGCTAAAAGGTCATAAAAATAAAATCACAGGAAAAGGTGGACAAAAAGAAAGAGCTGGAGAGCGAAGAAAGATTACTTGTGTAGCAAATCCTCGAGAATCAACTGTTCGTCGGGGGTCCACTCGATGGAAATACCAGTGTTGTGCCTCAACGCGGCCTGCGTGGCCGAATTATCACCGGTTGAGTTACTACCGCCGTTAGACAAGGGACCGCCATTCGCCGCGGCCGTAGCGTCCTGATTGTTCTCTGGCGGATTCTCGGTGGCAGCCATGACAACCAA
Source organism: Erythroxylum platyclados (assembly GCA_027563515.1). Taxonomy (NCBI): domain Eukaryota; kingdom Viridiplantae; phylum Streptophyta; class Magnoliopsida; order Malpighiales; family Erythroxylaceae; genus Erythroxylum; species Erythroxylum platyclados. The sequence goes on along the minus strand of JAOQMM010000009.1, from coordinate 5,131,950 downwards.
TAACAGCGTTTAGCGTGATGATAAAATATGTGAGGGAATAGAGGATGAAGGTGTTATTAACTTAACTATAGGAATCTTTCTCTCAGGAATTATGTTTGTTTTGTTTTAGGTTGTTGAATTGAAGAGGATATTTTTCTCATAAGATCCTGTGGAGAAAAAGATGAGTTAGGAAAAGTAGAAAAGATAGAAATAAAGAGAGAAAGAGAGACACCTAATATCTTCTATTTTTATTATTGTCAGACACAGTTGTTTTCCTTTTCCTTTCTTTTTCCAAAAGCTGGGGAGTCCTACAGCTGAAGTACCACCACTCTCGATTTGTTTAAAAATAGAGAAAAGGGAATAAGACCAACAACATTCAAGTCATCATCTTCTTTCCAATTCGATGAGTTATAATTGCTATGCTTGGTTATTTTCAACTAAACCTCCATATCATAAGCAAATTACTACGTAGTACAAGAATATACAGCCTTCACAATTACTATTTACTCTATATGGAAAGAACGTAATAAGAGGATATATAGACAACAGGAAGTTGATAAGCACAACCTAGTTGATGACAATGTCAATTAGATCAGAGTCATTCTTACAGCTAAATCTGATCAGCATGTACTATATATAAAAATGAAGACTAGATGGAATTTGTAACTTTTATTGTTAAATTTCATTTGCTTATGTAAGTTGTTTTTTTAGTTTGGTTTGGTATTTCTTGTTATAGATGTCCAAATTTTGGTGAGATCATATAATCTCGAATATGTTTAATCTTAGGGTGTTGTTTTTTTATGGATGTAACTTTCAGACTTTCTTTTTCCTCTTTTTTTTCTATTATTAGTAGTGTTACCAATTCTGAAAATTTTGGCCAATAAGATTATTTAATGGAGTAAGAAGGTTTAGAAGTTAGGTTAGGTAGATTGAGTAATTGCATATTTGAGTAGACTTATGGTACTTTTATTTTATTAATTTTATGGGCTTCATTATGCTTACATAACTTTTCTACATGTCTAAGAACTGCCTTTTCATTAACATTTAATAGAGAAAGATAACACAAGATTTTATTATAGACTTTTCATAAAATACATGAGCTCTTGTGTGATACTTAAACTATAGGAGATTTTAATAAAATTTATAAAACTACAAGGGAGGATAGTGCCTTTTATCCTTAAATTAGTCTAATTATATTTTTGTTACAAATAAGGATAAATATAATATAAGTAAATGGTAATAAAATACCATTTATAGATAAAAGGAAATTTTAATTAAACTTTATATGTGATGTAATATTTTATAATGACAATTTTTAATGTTATATTATACTAATAAATAAAAGTTATAAACTACATTTTATTTTATATAAATTGTTGAACTAGGCAGGTTTATTCCCAAGGTTTTAATAATTACCAATATTAAAAGTACTAATGAATTTTAATTTAAGTGTAGTAAAATTTCATGTAAAGGCAAGTTAAGCATTTTCGTATTCATATGAGAAAAGAACTAGCTTAAAGTCTTGAATCTTTTATCAAACTTTAAGACTTTAATGTGGTTCAATTCACTTGGAAGGTTTTCAATTTGTTGTGAAGTTACTTGAAGGATTACAAGGTATGTTTATAAGTTTCAAAACAAGTCAAAAGGGTATTAAGACACAAGATCATTAAAAGAAGCATCACAAGACTAAAAAACTACTTTTTAGAAAGCACACTATGTGGTCAACTTGGTCTATCGAACTAGGTTGATTGACCCAACAATAGTTTTATATTACCATAAATAGTGATTTGATCGACAAAACTAGGTTAATTGATCAAGCTGAGCTTCATATTTTTAAAGTAGATGTAGTCATATTTTGTCCCATAAAAAAAAGATTGATTCTAATAACAAATAAAAGGTAAAGTTTGAGTAAAAGAGCCTCTTATGAAGCAAAACACACTAGAGAAAAGGTAAAGTATTACAAAAGCTACAAGAGATTTAAAGCTTGTGCAACCTTTGTTTTCTATTTCTACAGTGAGAAAGCTTTGTTGTAGTATGAGTTATTAAACTCTTTAGAAATTGTATATGATTAAAAGACTTGGGAGCATGTTAGAGAGAGTTAAAACTTTAAAGCTTATAAGGTTTGAATTGAGTGTTGAGTTGTAGCAGTTCATTCTTTACCCATCGAAGAAGAGTCATAATAGATTTGAAATTCTTAAGTAAGATTAATAAGTAGTTATAGGTTAAGGAGGAGTGAACTATTATGAATTATAAAATTTTCTCTCTCACCTTATTTATCCTTGTTGTTATCTTTAATATATATCTTATTCTTATACTATTTTTAACTAAGTTATACTTTAGTATATCAACTGGATACTCGAGATTGTAATGCTAGTGGCTCAAAGAAACTAAGAGTACCTCAATATTGTCTTATTTGATGTCTTTATTTTAACAATGCTATAAGCCAAATTCCAAGAGTTTGATAATAATTTTATTTATTTTGACATTCTTTCCAAGTTTATTAAGTGCTTTTTTCTTTTCACATAAGATTTTTAGTTAATTGTCTTTAAGTGATGTTTTAGTTAGACACCCAATTAACCTCCTTTTTTGGTTCCTTAAGGTTAAATATTGGTATCTTCCAGATACGGTTAGACTCACCCAATTAACCACCCTTTTTAGTTCCTTATGGTCAAATATTGGTATTAAATTCTCTTTTTAGGTATCTAATAGAGCGAGAGAAAAGTTAATCATACAAATAGAAGGATAAAACAAAGTTAATGATACACATAGAAGGATAAAAAATTAGTCGTTCACTCTATTTTGGTAGGAACAACTATTTTTATCAAAATACTATGACAAAAATAATTCATCATCATATAGGAAGGATTAGATTTATGGAATAACACTGGACTCGTCATCCTAACTAACTCCTCGACCATAAATAGAGTAACTAAATCTTCCCTGAAGGTTCAGTTTGAGTTAGATGAGAAAGATGTTAGTGGCTTTAAATTATAGAGTTGTTCATATATCTTTTTTTATGTTTTAAGTCAAATGAATTAGTAGAGTCTCAAAATGTTGAAGCTCACATGGTATTTTGCATACATTAGAAATCACACATGTTGGTATAAATTAGTCAAATAAAACAAAGTGAGTATACTTATCATCAGTATAAGATATTTCACATGAAGCGTGATGAATTCGCATATAACATATATAATCATTTTGGTATACTTAAAAAGTTCAAAGGCACTAGAAATACTTACTCCTATGTTAAGATGGTTAGGAAGATTCATAAAAGCTTGTCTAAAGCTTGGTAGCCCAAAATGATAACAAGACAATAAGTAATGGATTTAAATAATGTACCACTTAAGGAGTTGAATGGGCCTCTACCTACTTATAAAATGAGATAATAGAGACTCAAACGGATGAAAGAACAAGCAAAACCAAAAGCATTGCCTTTAAGGATCAAAAGGAAGAAAGTGACAATGATAAATGATAAATGATTTGACTATATTTATATACTCATATTTAATTTGTTTTGCTTGTTATTTAAGATTTTTATAGTATTTTTAGTACTTAATTCACTTCAAGTATGTTTTTAAGTGATAATTGCCTTCATAGATCAAGAAGAGATGTATTCGGGTGAAATCATAGCATGTAATGGAAGAATTGGAGCAATTGTGGACTTAAACAGGCACATAATGTGATTATGTAAAGTCACAATTTTAGGTGTGTTTGGGGATATACGACCATGTAACTGACCGTATATATCCCAGAAACCCTAGTTTTTACTATAAAAGGATTTTAGAAGCATTTTTTAGTCATAAAAAACACAGAGAAGAGGTTGTTCTAAACAAAGGAGGAGGAAAACATGAAGATTACATCACAAGATCCAACAAAGAGCATCATTCAAACTAAATTGTAAGAGGATTCATTAGAGATAAAAGGGGGATTTAGAATGCGTATTCTTTTATTTCTATTTGTTCTTCTGAATATTTGTTATTGTTTTTGTTTTCTATATGTAGGAACTAAATTGTTTGGTGCCTAGGTGGGGTGAATCCTAGGTTATGATGATAATATGATTTAATCTTTTATTCAATATAGTTTTATTGAATAATTTATTGCAATTCAATTATGCATTATAGTCTTGAACTAATATATCCAGAATATTAGTCCATTATTTGATTTCATATGATTGAGATTGAGAAATCCTTTTTTGTAAATAGATCTACCATAATTTAAACCTAAGGATAAGTCGACAAAATCATCTGGATTAGGTTCAAACCTAATAGTGAAATTCACGAATCAATAATACAATCTTAGGGTTAACTAAAAATAGATTTTAGTTAATCAACCAAGAGTTAGTTACTAACAGTCTTAAGAAAGATATTAACATAAGATAGGAATTTCCGTGGTCCAATAATCAATGGTTTAATTGCATGATAAAGGGTTAGAATTTAAGATTTCTTTGGGGGATTCATCACCTAGGTACTACTTATTTGATGTCGACAACCTAGGTTAAGTATGCTTCACTATTTTTGTTGTTTCTTTCTCTTGTTAGAAATTGATTGTGTTATTTGATGCTTATTGTTAAGGGTTTCATGTATGAATGATCGTGTTATCGTTATAGTTCGATTATTTATGTATGAACCCATCGGGTATTGTGAAAAGATGATTTTAATGCGATCATTGGATCATTATTTACAAACCCATTGCTAGAATTTTGATATAATTTGTAATTTTATATTTGATTCGTTGGTAGTGACTAATGATTCGTAATCATTAGGGATAACATAACCTAAGTTAAATGACGCATCGTATGTGATTGTTTCCTTAATTAATCGATTTTCCTAATTCGTAATGCTACTGCCTAATTGAAGCTAGAGATCGTATCCTAGGTTATTTGGTGGTTAGGTTCAATTAATTATCATATCTTGATTAAACACTGCCTAAGGGAAAACTCGGGTTAATTGATTAGTCCACGATTAATAGTTTTTAGGAGAGGTCTGAGAACAACAAATCAATAGAATATGCTTAATTAAGGTGTAGGTCGAGATTAAACCAAAGAACCGGATCCCTACTGTATTCCCCACTTCCCTCATTTTTGTATGATTTCTTTAATTTGTTTTCATTAGGTTAGTTTTATTTTATTTTCTTATTTTTAAACCGAACCAAAACTCCCCGTTAAACCTAAAGACCGATTAATTTCATTTTGAAAATTTGACACATGCTCTCTGTGGGATCGACCTAACTCACTATTGCTACAGTAGTAGGTCTAGTTATTTTATTTTGACAAGCGTTACGACGCGCCTGTCAATTTTGGTGCCATTGCTAGGGAGTTCGGTGTTTTAGTTTTTGTTTATGATTTTAATTGGTGTTTTGTACATATTTTTTCATAATTAGTTTCTTTTCAGTTATTTTGTGATCTTTTCATTTTCTATTTCATGTTTGTGATTAAACAAAAGTAAAATAAAAATCTGACATGGATAGAAGTAATTTCTTTTATAACTCTTATTCTCAATCCTATAACCAAGGTTGGAGTGATCAACCTAACTTTGGTTATGGATGGGATAACCATCAGAATTACTTCTACGATAGTTTACAGGATGCACAATAATTTCCGTACAGACCAAAAGGTTCCTATCACAACTTCTATCCATCTCTGGAAGAGTTGATTAATATTGTGAAAGCTAATACTTTGCAATTGCAGCAGAATACTCTACAATTCCAGTTGGATGGAGGACAATTTCCGCAAAATACATGGTCTAGCGTCCAAGATTCGGAGAGCCAACAGGACTCAGGTACATCTTTGGAATAATTTATCAATATCATGAACGCTAACACTTTGCAATTTCAATAGGATGTACAACAGCAGTTCCAGCAGGAAATGATGCAAATCCATCAAGATATAATGTCTAGTCCCCAGAACGTGGCAAACCAAATAGATGAGATGGCAGCGAGGATTGAATGTTAGAAGCACAAAGTGAAGAGACGCAACGATTCCAACCTAAGGTATACCCAATGGATAATAGTGCGGAAACCTTACAAAGTGATGAGGAGCTTGAGAATTTTGAGAACAATGCTAAAGGAATTGCTTGTGTTGACGAAGTGGAGGAAGAGCTCAAAGCAAAAAAGGAAAAATCTTTTAGCTCAAAGGTAAATACTGAGTTCATAATTATTGTTAAGAATGACTCTTTACTTTTACCTAGTAGGTTGGAGCAAGTAAACTAGGAAGAAAAAGGTGAAGATTCATTTAAAGTATTTCCCAAGTGCATGGACTTAGTAAAGATTAAGAGTCTGAGGGTAGGGAAGACGCAGAATGGGAATGACTATCAACTAAGGCCCTATTCGGAAGAACCTCACGTGGACGAACCGCATGTGCCACTAGAAGATCATAATTTTGTCATGGGAGGAGAAGAAGGAGTCGAGCCAGCAACTCTAAACAAAGACGTTTCTTAGGAGGCAACCCAAGGGAAGTTTACTTCTTTTCTTTAAATTTTCTCTTATATTTCCTTTACGCATATGTGTTTTGAGTTAGTTTGTTTCTTACTTGTTTTAAGTTTTCAATCAAAATGAGAGAAAGACTAAAACAAACAAAAAAAATATTTTCTTGTTTTCTATTGCTTCTAGGATTTTATAGTCATGACTAGAGTGTGAATTGACTAGAGAATTTCATAGCAACTTTAGCATGTATTTTTAATCTTGTGATTGGTCGATGTGCATTATCTTTGAAAGAGTTGTGACTAGTGGTAAACAAAGTCGGTGAGATTTTGAGCCTTTATAGACTGACACATTCATATCAGCCTTATTGCCTTTGTTGATGTGTGACCTTCATGACATGTACATCCCAATTTTGCTTTGATTTTCTATTCGAGACCACATTTTTATCACATGCATTAACATGAAAATGATTAGGCATTCTTTGTTTTTTCTGAACTACATTAGCTAAATAGCCTACCTATTTATATGAACTTTCCATTGTTAACCCTCTTTAAGCTTTATTAACCTTTTCTTTTGTATAAACCACATTACATACTTTTAAACCTAACTAAGTTTCCTACCTAAGCCATAAAGCTAGTGGAGCATTTATGATTGTTGAGTTTGTGGATGTACAAAATTTTAAGTGTGGGGGTGTACATATTTGTGGGTTGATTATGATATTGGGATGCTATTTTATTTCATATCTTTGAAATTCCCATATTAATGTAGTTTCTTTTAATGTTTATAAAAAAAGAAGCAAAAGCAACAAAAAAAGAGAAAAAGAAAAGAAAAGAAAAAGAAAAAAATTATGTTTAAATAAATGTATTAAGGAGGAAGTGCATATGTGGTTTGAAAAGTTGTTTATGAGTAATGCATCCTCCTTAAGTTGTGATGAATGAGTTATTTGAGTATGTTAGATATGAGGTAAATGTTGGTTTGGAAGGTTCACTCTTTGTGGTTTTAATGTATTGTCATCAATTGTATGAGTGATCCCTTTGGATTGGTATATGCTTAATGTGGTTTGTGTATGAGAGCTTGGATTTGAGCTAGGAAATATAGTTTTTGCATTCATCATAATTGATGTACACAATTGTGAGTGAATATTGGTTTTTGTACTTGATAGTATATTGAGTGTTACTTTGTTTCACTAACTTTAATGGCTTTCAAGTTACTTGACCCAAATACATCTCACCGTACCTTTGCCCATATTACAACCTTGAAAAGTTCTTTGATTCATGATTTTGCATGTGACATTTAGTGGTGGAGAAATGAAATGATATGCAAAGTTATGGAATGTCTTGATCATGAATGGTGTTGAGTGTACCCATGAACATATCTTGTTTAAACACATTTTCCAAGTCTACCATTAGATTATTAGGTTTTTAGAAGTATTGAATGTTGATTGATCATGAGTAGAAGCTTGGAATGTTGAGTTCTTGCTATGAATTTTAAAATTCATTCATCTTTGCTTATGATTATGTAGTCTTGGAAAATATAGGAAATGAGCGAATGTTTTTGGGACTTGAGTTTAATTTTGATATTTTGCCCGAGGACAGCCAAAAGCTAAGTGTGGGGGAAATTGATATGTGTTTAATTGATTATGAATTTATTCCATAATACTTAGTGATTATTGCTATGAAAATGCTTAAGATACTCACTTGACCCATATGTCATTTTAGGCACAATTCGGAAGCAAATAAATTAAAGTGAGTCGAAAGTACGATATTTGGGTCATTTCCTAAAGATTAATATTCACTCGTATTCATGGAGTAACAAGAAGGAAATTAGAGAAAGAAGAAAACAAGAAAAGCTTTTCAAAAAAATGTTTATCGGACTAGAAAAAAATCTAAAAAATTTAGTCCAAAAGGAGAAAATCAAGAAGCAGCCAAGAGAAAGACCAAATGCAAAACAACATGGTAGCTAGAAATTAAAGTATCAATACGGCAGCAAATTGAGAGGAAAACGCAGAAGACACAACATTGCATGCAACAAATGAAGGACCAAAACAACGGCACAGGTATGTGACGTGAAGGAGCAAAACAGTGTCAGGAGTGGGAACCGCGGAAAATGGACCAAACGGCAACTTAAGATGCAACTGAAGGAGGATAAAATGGCACCGTGGAGGTAGATGCACAGCAACCGTGCAGCAAGAGTCATCATCCAAAACGCAATGCAGCAGACGTTGGGAGCAAGGATCAACATGAAACGACAACACAGTAGGCAGCAACCGGTGAAGGATGTAAACGATGACGCACAACGCAGAGGTTGAACGAAGCAAAACGCAGTCGTTGGGTACCTAAAACACAGCCGTTGAATAGGCAGAAGTAGCTAAGGGTTGCTGCGTGCAGAGGGTTTAAGAAGTGAACAGTGAAGTGGACCAAAAACCATTTTAGAAAAATAGAGAGTAACGAAGAGCGTAGGTTTTAGAAAAAGAACAGTAGTGTAGGGTTTAAAGATAGAAAATAGAGGCGTTCTTAGAGGGACTTCCGACTGAAGTGATTTTAGTGAAAAATAGGTGTTTTTGGGCTGAATTGTTCGGGATCTTCGGGAGCTTCAAGAAAGCATGAAGAGGGAGGCAAGCTCTCTCATACGGATAGGCTCAAGGAAGGGTAGACCACCCGACACCGATTTAGAGGTGACATCGACGCCGACAACTCGGGTTAAGTATGTTTCACTATTTTTGTTGTTTCTTTCTCTCTTTAGAAATTGATTGTGTTATCCGATGTTTATTGTTTTGGTTTGTGTATGAATGATCGTGTTATCGTTATAGTTTGATTATTTGTGTATAAACCCATCGGGTATTGTGAAAAGATGATTTTAATGCATTCATTAGATCGTTTATTTATAAACTTATTGCTAGAATTTCGATATAATTCGTAATTGTTATATTTGAAATTTGTTGGTAGCAACTAATGATTCGTAATCATTAGGGATAACATAACCTAGATTAAATGACACATCGTATGTGGTTGTTGCCTTGATTAACTGGTTTTCCTAATTCGTAATGCTACTTCCTAATTGAATCTAGAGATCATATCCTACGTTATTTGGCGGTTAGGTTTAATTAACAATCGTATCTTGATTAAACACTACCTAAGGGAAAACTCGGGTTAATTGATTAATCTATGATTAATAGTTTCTAGGAGAGGTTTGAGAATAACAAATCAATGGAATATGCTTAATTAGGGTGTAGGCCGAGATTGAATTAAAGAACCGGGACCCTATCGTATTCCCCACTTTCCTCATTTTTCGTATGTTTTCTTTAATTTGTTTTTATTAGTTTAGTTTCGTTTTATTTTCTTGTTTAAAAAATCCAAAAACCCCCCGTCAAACCCAAACACTAGTTAATTTCATTTCGGAAACTTTACACACACTCTCTGTGGGATCAACCTAGACTCACCACTGTTACAGTAGTAGGTCTAGTTATTTTATTTTGAATAGCGTTACGATACGTTGTCAATTTTGGCACCATTGCTGGGGAGTGCAGTGTTTTAGTTTTTGTTTGTGATTTTAATTGGTATTTTGTAGATATTTGTTCGCAAATAGTTTCTTTTCAGTTATTTTGTGATCTTTTCATTTTTTGTTTCTTGTTTGTGAAAACAAAATTCATGTACGAAAGTAATTTCTTTGTTAATTCATATTACCAACCTTATAATTATATTTCGAGTGATCATACAAATTTTAACTATGGATGGGATAATCAACATAATTACTTCCATGATAGTTTGTAGGACACACAACAATTCCTGTATGTACCAGAAGCTTTTTGTTATGACTCAAGTATATCTCTAGGTAACTTTATCAAGACCTCTACTATTAACGATCTTGAGCAGTTTCAACAAAGTACGCTGCAGTGTAATCAGAGTATACAGCAGCTTCAACAGAGTATGTAGGAGCTTAATAAGAGTATGCTGCAGTTTAATCAGAGTATGCATCAGCAGTTGCAACGGGGTTTTCAACAAATCCAGCAAGAAAACAAAGCAAGCATATAGAACATGGAACGCCAAAAGGGTCAAATGATGGAAACTCTCGATCGCCTAGAATCATAAGTCGAAGAGGAGCAGTCATATCAACCCGATGTATACCTCATGGACGTTAGTGCGGAGATCTTACAGAGTGATGAGGAGCTTGAGATTTTTGAAAACAATGCTCAAGGAATTGCTTATGTGGACGAAGTGAAGGAAGAGCTCAAAGCAGAAAAGGACCCATCTTTTAGCTCAGAGGTAAATACTGAGTTCATAATTGTTGTTAAGAATGACATTTTACTTTTACTTGACAGATTGGAGAAATTAAACGAGGAGGAAAAAGGTGAAGAGACTTTTGAGATCTTTCTTGAGAGCATGGGCTCAGTAAAGATTGAGAGTCTAAGGATAGGGAAGGAGCTGAATGGGAATGATGATCAACTAAGGCTTTATCCAGAACAACCTTGCGTGGAAGTGGCACTAACTGTCATACCTGAAGATCACAATTTTGTTACGTGAAGAGAAGAAGGAGTCAAGCCAGCAACCCTAAACAAAGGCATTTCTTGGGAGGCAACCTAAGGGAAGTAAATTTCTTTTCTTTAAATTATCACATTTGTTTCCTTTATGCATGTGTGTTTTAAGTTAGTTTGTTTTTACTTGTTTTTAAGTTTTCAATCAAAACGAGAGAAAGAATAAAACAAACAAACAAACATTTTCTCATTTTCTATTGCTTCTAGGATTATATAGCTATGATTACAGTGTGAATTGGTTGTGAATTTCATAGAAACTTTGGCATGTACTTTTGCTCTCGTGATTGAATAATGTGCACTATCTTTGGAAGAGTAGTGACTAGTGGTAGACAAAGTCGGTGAGACTTTGAGCCTTTATAGATTGACGCATTCATATCAATCTCATTATCTTATGATAATGTGTGACCTTTATGACATGTACATCTTGATTTTGCTTTGATTTTCTATTCAAGACCACATTCTTATCACATGCATTAACTTGGAGATGATTAGGCATTCTTTGTTACATAAGCTACATTAGCCAAATTGTAACAGCCCAGCAACCGCCTGCTACAAGTATTGTCCGCTTTGGCTACGGGTTGGGCCTAGCCCGGTACTCCCCATCCCTCACGGTTTTGCCCCGCCTAGCAGGCGCGCTTGTAGGGGAGAGGGAGTGCGCACCCATATAAGGCATGCCTCGCTCCCACTCCCAGCCGATGTGGGATTTGACA
>JAOQMM010000009.1:5085747-5096281 GCA_027563515.1 Erythroxylum platyclados | reverse complement strand
TTTAAGAAGTTTTAGCAGTCGATAATAACAAAAAAAAGTTATAGTACTGCAGGTGTGTAAAACGTCCTATAAGCCTTCGAGCTTGTTCATAAATTTTAGAACTTTGTTAAGTAGTTACCCATTCTAACGGTACTTTGTTCATAAATTTTAGAACTTTGTCCAATAATTTTCCATTCTAACGATTCCATGAGGTATACAGAAAGGTAAAATACACATGGCTCCCACTACAAATGCTTTCCAAGGAATCATATTTATGGGTAAGGTAATACTTCCCAAATAACTTATTGTAGTTAAATAAGCTTAAATGCAGCAAAGTGGCAAGGTAAGTTCATTGTTGCACACTTAACCATAGAGCAATCTCATCTCATCCCGTCTACAAGGTATCAGCAACTGTAGAGAAGTGAACGATGGATATGACCTCAAACCCTCAGAAAGACTCATTATCAGGCATCCATGTGCTGGTGTCATTGGCACCATCAAGGCCTACAATGAAACGATAGGTTAAGGTCATATGTGATTTTATGAGTACTGTAATCATATGTTTAGCAGATGCACCAGCAAAATGGAAAGGATCAGACATCTCTAGAAGAAATGGGTAATATAAAAGCTAGAATGGGATATTCCATTGAAACTGAGCACCAAAGTTTGACAGCATAATTCTTGAATGAATCAAATAATTTTATATCTTTCTCTCTTTGTCCAGTCATGGTTCAATGCCTTCCCAACATTGATGTTATGCAATCTCCAGACCAATAGCATTTAGACACTTGCAATAAGTTTGGGTCAAGAAAATCGTAAATATTTCAAATAATCTATTCGATAGAGAAGAGTGGCATGAGTCACAACTCCAAAATTAATCAATTTGTCCAACCTTGAACCAAATGCTAACCACTCCAATTACAGATAGCGAATAACTAAATTGCATGGCAGAGGTTGTTATTTATCAGCACTAATCAAGTCATGTTCCTTATTTGTTTTTCGCAAAGCGCTCTGAATTCTAAGTTTACCAAATTCAAAGACTTTGATCAACAAGGAGTTTGTTTCCCATTCAAGTAAATGGCAATGGGATTGGGGTTTTCCACTTCTATTTCCAAGTACAAAGTTATATGAGCCAATCAACTGCATGAGAACTGCAAATTCAGAGACTAGAAAGTACAAAAACCACACAACCTGGACCTTACAAAAAATTGAGCTAGCCAATCTACAAAAGGAGAATATCCAGATATGCAGATATTTCAGAAGTTTTAGAATCACAGAAGTGTGCTACACTGCAACTGAGTAACAGAGTGGCTAGAACTGTATTCTTCATGATTTTTTTTATTAAGTTTCCACATGAAAGATGTTATCTAGTGATTGAAGCCCATCATTCAGTTAGCAAAAGAAAAGGCCAGAACAAGCAAAATCATTCCCATTACACTCAGAAAGGAACTATTCAAAAGAGATGCTCCTGCAACCTCATCAAGAAAGACAATATTTCGCCTTCAAGTCAGGTTCCCTCTCAATGGAGTAATGAAGTGCAATTCAGGAAAAAGTAGTTTTGCATGCCTTTCCATGAAGATGTATAGCATATTATGCCAGATGCAACAAAGTCACACCGAATTTGAGCAGTGAGTTGTTTAATTTTGACCATTCTCATTAAGCTTATACAAGATGATCCCAAGAGTTCATATGATCATAGGCTCATAGCAAGCAAACTATAGTCTGATGTATTGTTGCAAAGTAGATTGTCAGTGAGCCATTTATTAGTTACAGTCACATGTTCTGAAGTATGATACTCTCATGATTTATAAATAGCAGTACCAGAGGCATTGGCATCCTATATCTATCCAACAACAATGATGGAGGAACAACATTCAGAACTTACCCAATGAAACATATGTTGGCAAGCTAACATACTGCGGGCATGAGTTTTTAGAAGAATATATGTCATCTTGAATTATCGATCCAATCACACAGTCTCGAGGCTGTAAATGATCATCAGAATAAAAGTTGGAACAAAACTCAAAAACCGAGATATGCAGCACGATAATGAATTATATTATGAAAGTCTGACATATACTGCTTGAAAATTGAACATTGCTTATAACACCAATTTATTCACTAAGTTTTTTAAATGGAAATTGATTGAGAATGAATTGATTGGGAAAAATGAGACTTTTAAAGATAAAGCTAAAGCATGTTGAAACAACAACTATCAATATCACATTAACTTATACTTTACCTTGTGGCTGTATAAACCATATAGTAATCATATTATCCTCGAGATAACATATTCAAAAGTGTCCAATCTTTTAAGATTTTTTTAATTCAGTGTCCAAATTTAAAAAATTTCAATTAAGAAATCAATTTTTTAAAACCTTAACAATTCATTTCAAAACGTAGGCTGGTCACTCAATTACAAATTTTAAAAGCTTAGGCACTGAATTTAAAAAAAATCCTAAAATGCTGAGTACTTTAGGATTGGATTTCTCTATTATCCTCTAACCATTTTCATCCAACTGAATGTCCATTCCAAGTAATTGTGAGAATTCTAACCTTGAAATTTTTGTAGAAGCATAAATAAAGTTCCTCCACAGCACCATTTGAGCAACTCACTGATGGGGTTGCATGGAAAGCATTCTCTATAGAGGAGATAATTCCCCCGAGAGGATATTTTTCAGTATTTGAAGGAACATAACCAGCTTCGTTCAATACTTTCTGGAATAAAGCATTCAGAAAAAGGAAGATAAACAACCAGTTAAACTGATGTTCCAAATACAAAATGATGATGAATGCTAGGAAACTTGCACAGACAGGCTAGTATTTGAACAGTCAACAACAGTACAGCAATTAAACCAAGGAAACTAGGAATGTTGCCAAGGTGAATCCTAGGAACTCTAGGTACCAATTTAGGTCACTGCAGGCAACTCGTTAAGCTCAGGCTTGAATGGGGAATCAAGGGAAAAATCAAGAGGGGGAAAGTGGTGAGAAAAAAGCTAGACAATCCGGGTTTGTCCTATATCACAATCTTTACTACCAGTTTTTTCAATCTTTCAAAGTATTTTCTCTTGATTGTTTATATTACGAGACATAGTTTGCAGTGAAATAAATCAAGTCTCCAACCAACATAAAGAGCTTTCCACACTTACCGTCACATTATGCTTGAAGTAAACATTGAGTGTTGTTAAAAAGTAATCATATTCATCTCGAAAAACTGGAAAGGAGCACGTCCCATGCTTCTCTGCAAGTAAAAGTATGGTAATTATTGTGTCCATATACATTTAGTAAAAAGTATTAGATTTTAGAAGAAAAGATTAACGATCAAGAAAGTATAGCTACAGGTATTTTGCTTCTGGCATGAAATTACATAAAGGTACATCCCTTTGATCCACAAATTAGAGACTATCCCAAAATGTTTTTAACAAAAAAGTTATCCTACTAAATCCCATATGGTAACTCTACATTTAAAAAGGTCATCCACAATAAATTTGGCCAGCGGAAAAGCAGTGTTTCTACAAGATTGTCACATTTATAATATCCTAACATGTCACATTTATAATATCCTAACATCATATGCATGTTCATATTTCCTGCCTTAGTGACATAATCATCTTGCTTGCTGATTCATTACCAGATACAGTTATAGCATGGCAACTACTCATCATCTTAGAAAAAGAAGCACAATTAGCATGGTCTACTTATAATGTAAATGAAGTATTAGGCCCAGGTTTAAATTGATGTAATAGTAGCCGTGTGTCATGCTTTTCTTTTGGTTTTCTGTAGCATGTCCCCTGCAACCAACGGGAGGGAAATACAAGGACTTGAGGAAAGATAACATCAGCAAATATGTTTGCTTCTCAGGAACTACTTGGAAGACGGTATACTACCTCTGCCCCCTCTGCTGTCTACAACTATGCTATTTACATCCATGTGCTGCCAGAAGTATTTAACAAGACTCATGGTGTAGTACTAGATAATACACTTCCATTTATTCCAAAATAATAGATGAGTTAAAACCTCAATTAATGAATCACAGAAAAAGTTGAAGACTATTACCCCACTGCAATTAAGAATCGTCACATTCAGCCACCGCAAAGCACAAAAAGTAAACCTATGTTAGTGCTGAAAGATGTTAACGGATCGTTTAATTAGAAATGAGTATGAGAAGAAATTTGACAGCCACCTCATGAGCCCAGAAAGATCCTCTCCCACCATGGCAAGTTGATGATGAACCACAACTTAAAGATGGCCAATACTTCTCTAGACCATCAAGCAATGTTGAGACCTGTGCGGTACAAAAACTTAGCAATGGCAAGATGTGATATTGCTTTTGAAACAAGAACTTAACGCATGATAATGATTTCTCAAAATGTATGGAAGCTGGATAATCAACATAAAATGTATGGAAGCTAGAGAATCAACATAAGGATGCACACATAAGTGTGTTGATAAGATTCTAATATTAGATAACTGCAAAAGGAATACTTTGAACAGAAAAGCATGAAACAGAAGTTCTCCTTAAATATGATAGGATATATAGCACAGAGAAAGCAAAAACACCTGAGCTGTTCAGTTTTACATAATCCAGATCATAGGGTTACCATCATAGATTTATTAGCTGAAAATATAATAACAGTTTGAGACGTAGAGTAAACAAATAATCTAATATCAAATTTAAGATATGCCAAATTCTTTGTAGCTTCCACCACAGGCATCCAAGATCACCCACTTTAGAGATCCACAACATGTAAATGACTCCAAGTGCACCAGATTGAAAGTTAAATAGGTAATGTAAATTGAAGAACAAGAAAACAGCTACCTCTTTTTCGTCAAATTCTGATCTACCACAACATGCAGGCCATGATCCATCATTATAGTCAGGCCACAGGCCATCTGTCACATATGATATGTAAACCGATTAGCATGTTTCTTCGAATGCTCTATAAACCTACAAGAGCAAAAAGGCTCAGTTACTACTCACTATATAACATTCATAATGCGAAGAAAACTTTAAGATGATCAAACAGTGAAATGAAGCCTTTAAGTTTGTTTTAAATCCAAAGTTTAGACACTTCCAAAATAGAAGAAATTTACTCAGTTTCTTGAAAAAGGATACCGTCAAATTAGTCAGCCATCCTTTTGTCTTCATAGTAAAGAATTGACTCATACAATAAGGATTAGTAAAAAAATAAAGGAATTGTACTTACGGATTGTGAATTCAGTTGGAGCATTGGAGCTGGATTTAAAAATAAAAAAATGAAAATCACCAAAAGAAAATATAGCAACGTCAGTTCCATTACCAGGTTGATATGTCTGATTTCTGAAAAAAAAAAAAAAGGCAATACCGATTGATCTAGGAAAGCAAAAACTTGGTTACTGAAGTCATGAATTGCACAGGAGTGGTAAATTATTTTTAGAGCAGCTACCAAAAAAACATGATACCTTGCTGAAAGCTCGAGCTCATTTGACATTAAAGAGGTAGAATAAGGTGTGAAGTACCAGAAGAACTTGTCAAACTCATAATGGTAGTAAACTAAATGAAGTCAGTCACCGTGATACAGACCAAAAAGTTCCTAATTTAACAAGTTACAACAATCTAAACGATCATCAAATGATTGGGTTTCCAGAGTTTCACTGGAACCTAAGTTTTGAGATACTGATCTAATAAAGACACACGCTTTACACATATGTCGAACTTTCAAAAACTACGGGAGTTGAATTCAGGGAAGAAAATCGCTCAAAAACCTCAAAACTTTACTTCATTTCTTGTCCTAAATTGAAAACTGCAAATCGTAAGAACATCCCGATACCAGAATCAATCCCAAGTTTAAACCAAATAATGCATGCCTCTGAGGAACTCGCAATCAGCCAAGAAACCATACACAAACAGGAAACAAAATTATCAAGAAAAGGAATCCTACCCTCGACAACAAGCGTTCTGGCGGCAACAATAGTGGGTCCGATGGCAGTAAGAGCCAGGCCACTGCAGAGCCAACTTAAAGTAATCGAACTCTCTCTGCCCTTCTCTTCCGTCTACCTTCTCGATGAAGAAAAACGAAGACGTAGCGAGGAAGACGAGAAGCAATATGAGATGGAGTAGAGCTTCAACAGAGAGAGAAGCCATCGGACGGATATGTGTTTCTTTGGTCTTATTAGCAAGCATTCAAGAAATTATAGCTTAAATAAAACAGGAAGAAGGTATCATAGCAATTTAGTTACTGGAATATGCGTGGGTCACATCACTATCATAACACGTCCGTCATTTCTTAAGGTAAAGGGAAATTTTACTAAATCAAGTTACCTCATAGTACTGAATCTGTGCTCTTTTAATGCAATGAAATTCCAAGAAAGTTTTTTGATGGTTGAGAGGGTAGTTAGTTCGATTTTTTTTGTAATTTGTAATTTTTATTTTATTTTCTGTTTTTAAATAAAAAATTTGTATGATTATTAATATCAATATAGTTATATTTTGAATGTGTTTAAAATCATCAATATCTATTATTTTCCAAAAAGACATTTTAACCTTAAATTTTCGAAACTCCTGAAATTCATCCGATTGGACTTATTTTTGATCCATTTCAGTATCTTTAGACTCTAATACCTATTTTGAGTATTTTTCAAGTTTTTAGGATTGGGCCCCCAAAATCACTATTCAAGTGAAAATATTATTCACTCGATTCACTATTATCCAAAAATACTATTCATCAAAATCATCCGGATTTCATTCAAAAGTGTCATCTAAATCCTCAAAGTATATTTTGGGGCTTTTAAAGCTCGTTCGGACTCATTTTGTAACTTTCTAGAGTTTTCAAAAATTTTTGGTCCACTCTAGAACCGTCTTTGGTCTATCCGTGATCTCCTTTATAACCTTAATAATACATTTAAATGCTTAAATTACTTTAGTACACTATAAATAAAGCATAATTTATAAAATGCATATACAACATATTACACAATACAATAATTGAACTAGGATATTACAAATTCTCCCCTCCTTATAGAAATTTCATCATGAAGAATGGATGCAAAGTCAATATCAAAATTTTAAACAAAATTAGTCATCTAAAAAATACAGATATTGACTTCGCATCCATTCTTCATGCTTCCACTCTGTCAATCACTTTATAGGGACCAACATATCGTGGTCTTAACTTATCATATTGTCTACAACAAACTATTCCTTTCTATAATGATATTCGCAAAAATTTCTTGATTTTTCAACTTCAAACTCCAAACTCTTACTCCATTTCCAAACCTAGCTCTGCTATCGATTTCAAGTATTATCACTTTTGATCTTATTTGTGATTATCTGAACTAGTTCAACCCAACTACTTTGCAACTTATCTTTACATAAAACTTCTTTGTTGAAATCATTGCTCACTAATAATCAGTTTATTCATAACCTTGCTAACTTAACCATACATCAAACCATCCATTTAACACTATCACAATTCACATTTACTTAGATTACTACTAATGAAACTTTTGATTAGAGTTCTCCACAAAACAATTGTTCTCATATACTTCTTGATAATAAACAATTATAGGGATGGCAATAGGCTGGCTTGGGGTTGGCTCGCGCTAGCCCGGCTTGGCCCGTTGACCATTTTCTTAAATTTTTTTAACAAAACGGCGTCTTTTTGTTAAAAACGACGTCGTTTTGTACATCGGAGGCGCCCCTGTCTTGGACAGGCCAACAGGTCTTGGCCTATGGCAACCTAGGCCAAACACAGGTGGGTGTGGCCAAAAATGCCATCCCTAAATAGTTCCTTTCTCAATGTCTCTAATTATAAACAAAACTCAATAATATTTTTCTTATATTTCTTACGCTTCACATGGACTCCTTAGCTTTCGAATATCAAGTCCATAACCACGAGTGAACTATTTATTGTACCTTTATTATTTCCCATCATATTCTTTGGAAGCAAATCAGTCATTTAAGATCATATCATAAGACACTAACATATTATCCTATTCACGTAAAAACCATTCAATTACCTCAGAGTTCAAATGTTGCTATCTCATAACGCAATTTTAAGCTTATCAAACCTCAATCTCTCTAAACAAGGAGTATACGACACATTTCCACTACACTAGTATGATGTTTAGTAAAGATATCTTTACTTGTCCATTTCTAATACCGCAAAACACTTATGTGATTTCAGATACCCTAGAACTCAATCTGGGACTTTAATAATTACTAAAAATATTTTAACCATCTAAAATCTCCATTTCATACTTGTTCAAAAGTCTCATACATAATTCTTATCATTCTCCCAATCATCAATTATACTTATTTGTAAAATAATAGCTTCGAGTTCTAATGAGACAATTCTCCATTATGGATCAAAACTTTTCACTCACATTTCCTTGAAAATCTTACCAACATTTTCACTCATTTGATTTTCAAGAAATAAAACAATTGACTTACATCAAAAGGAACTTAAAATAATGAATGTTCAATACTTAGAATCCATATACTAATATACACATAATTGGAAGCTTAGATCAAACTGATCATTACTCCCAAAAATATTGGTCAATCATAGTCTTGATTTAAGATTCCATCACAATGTCATCTATAACATTACTTTGTATGAATCAAAAAATAACCTAACAATCAAAAATAGGCTTGACCTTTTAACACAAAATTTTATACTAAAATTGTTATCAATCACTCCATAAGGTCATAACATTTAAACATATTAAAAGTCAGTCGCTGATTACTCATATCGATAATTAATCCTCAACTAATTCAACTGTAATAAACAATTTCATCCTCCAGATATATTCACAAATTTACTTTTCCAGTATTAAATGTGAAATAACCTAATAAACTTCTGTAACTATTGATTCATAGAACTGAATAACTTGTATAGTAATTTCCTAGTATTTTTCTAACTATCATGGCCGAAATGCTAAGAGATGGGAGCATTCTATATTTCCTACCGGATAGTATATCTAACTTCCCTTGTATACCAATCCTAACTTCCTTTAAAAGCAATCCACATCGAAATAATGCATTATTAGTCAATTCCCTTCCCAGTATGATTTTATAGTCATGGATATCTTATAAGATTAACTCATTAGAGAGCTTCTAAGTCTAACTACTATGTAACTACCTCTATGAACATTCTACGCTACTGGCGTAGTTTTAGTGAAAGTAGTCATTATCAAATGGCACTATAAAAGCTCCAACTTCACGCTAATTTATCTAACAAAATCTTTTAGCACATACAAGTGCATATTTTTGGGATCTTTCTAAATATATTCATCACTACCGGTACCTATCACCATATTGAATGTATCCTTGGCACCCTGCTGGGTTACTGCAATTACCCCAGCCTATACAGGTGGTCTCCTTCCACATTAACCAGAGACAACAATTGTGATCACTATAGGGATCTCTCAGGTTATATCATGCCTAAATGCTCTTATATGTCCCTAGAGATGCCAAACCATACTCTGATACCAAAAATTGTAACACACCACTACCATAGAGTACATGCCTGAACATCCGACGGATATTCAAGAATATACCCCATGAGAACGACATATTAGAGTAGTCACATATAATCAATTTGGCATCATATGTAATACAAGTATTTGGAGGTAGCCAAAATTTCTCATTTTATTAACAAAATATTCATATACATTGTCATTTCGTCATACAATTCACAAATTTACAATACAAAAGCATCTGAGTGTTTACTGTTTTATACAAACAATCCTACATGACATATGATGTTAACAAAATATCCTAACTAGACTTTAGACATTAGCTGACCTAACCTTTGAGCCATTCTTGCTTCCAAAATGGTAGCACTAACTTCTACCGGCTATCCTTGAAAACTAGGTCTCCTCGGTACTTGAAAATCAACGTTGCAATTTTGATGAGTTTTGTAAACTCATTGAGCGAACCATCATCGATACGCTTACTTCAAATAGTACAAATATCACAAATACTCATTCCCAATTCATAAGTACAGGCATTAAATGCCTAATCACATTGCATAACACAATTTACAAAACATCATAGAGTACAAACATTTCACATAATCATGTCAAACATTCTGATCATTCTCAAGTATCACAATTTAATAGTTATTCACTTTCGATTTCATGAATGTACACATGTAAAGATATGAATGCACATGCATATGAGACTCCACTTTCATTTTTAATTTGTTTTATGTTGTGACCTGTAACGCCCAAATACCCCCTTGGGAGGATACCAAGGCGCTACGAACTCATCCTCGCTCTCACATGTTCTTTATCAATTTCGTTAATTAATTAGCGGAAGCGATTACCAAGTTATTACTCATGCAATTTCAATTTCATACATTGCGCGGCGGAAAACAATTTCAATCACATGCATTGGAAATCAAAAGTTAATTAAACAAAACAAAGATTTCTATTCATTAAGCCACCATTGTTATCGTTTACAAATACAATGGATTTAAAACATTGGGATCCCTAAAATAAAACAATCAAAAAGGAAATCCCAAGTATCAAAAATAATTATCCAAAAAGTACAAGAGTAGTGGCCTCTATT
>JAOQMM010000009.1:5073543-5085647 GCA_027563515.1 Erythroxylum platyclados | reverse complement strand
GCCGGAGATTGGCCCCCAACTCCAGCGACTACAATGCAAATCAAAGAGACAAAGATCGCAGCTTTTTTATGCGCCATAGCATACTTTATAAAATGCATGTACAACACATTACAGAGTACAATAACCGAACTAGGATATTACATTAAGCCTAATATGATTCATATGGTTCAATAGTTAGTATAATTTAATAGGTTGCATAATGAAGATCCAAACATGTACATTGCAAAATTTTTGAAGATCTACGATACTTTTAAACTTTAGAGGATGCCCTTCGATTAAGGCTATTCCATTCACATTAAGGGACAAATCTAAATCATGCATGAAGTCATTGCCTCTAGGATCAATCACCATATAGAATGGTTTGTTTGAAATTTTTTTAGTCTAGTGCTTACATCCATTATGAATAGTAAAATGTAGGAATAATAACCTCTACTTTTAACAATTAGAGTATGAGACATTATACGACATTTGAGAGAGATGAAACCCTCTTTTTGAACCTCTAAAATTTTATTTGAAGATGAGCTTATATCAATAGTGCAACCTCAAAGGTGACTCAATCAAAACATGAAAAATGTCATAAAAGTTGAGATATGTA
This sequence comes from Erythroxylum platyclados, assembly GCA_027563515.1. Lineage (NCBI taxonomy): Eukaryota > Viridiplantae > Streptophyta > Magnoliopsida > Malpighiales > Erythroxylaceae > Erythroxylum > Erythroxylum platyclados. The sequence continues at coordinate 5,085,052 of JAOQMM010000009.1, read as the reverse complement.
AATGACTAGATGTATAAGTTATTTATCCTATTCTGATAGTTCTTAGTTAAGTCCTATATATGTAATATCAAAGAAAAAAGGGATGACGGTGGTACTAAATGAAAACAATGAGTTGATTCCTATAAGAATCATCACTGGCTAGAGGGTTTGTTTTGATTATAGGAAGCTGAATGGTGCTACACATAAGAACCATTTTCAATAACATTTCATTGATCAAATACTGGAACAAGTATCATAGGACTCGTACTACTATTTCTTAGATAGACTATCTAATTATATCGAGATTCTTATAACCTTGAAGGATCAAAAGAAGATAAAATTCTCATATCCATTGAGAATGTGTGCTTTTCAACAAATGGCTTTTAGTTTATGCAATACACCTGCTTACTTTTTAAAGGTTCATGCTGGTGATATTTGATGAGTTAGTCAAGAATATCATGGAGCTATGTATATATGATTTTTCTATTTTTGGTGATTTCTTTGACTTATGTTTACAAAACTTAGAGAGAGTGATTAAACAGTGTAAAGACATTAACTTAGTGCTTAATTAGAAGAATGTCATTTTATGTTACAAGAGGGAATAGTTTTAGGTTACAAAATATCTAATAAAGGCATAAAGGTTAATAGAGCTAAAATAGAAACTATATATAAGTTGCATCTATCAACATTGCTAAAGGCAATTAGAATCTTTCTTAGACATACTGGGTTTTATAGGAGATTTGCCAAAGATTTTTCCAAGATAGCTAGACCTCTTACCAAATTGCTTGAGAAAGATGTTCCTTTTGATCGTAATGGTAAGGGTTTACATGCTTTTAATGTATTAAAAGAAAAGTTGCTAATTTCCCAATCATGGTAGCATATTGGACTTTTCCTTTTGAACTCATATATGATGTTAGTGCTTTTAAAGTTAGTGAAGTGCTTGAATAACAAAAGGATAGGCATTTTCATCCTATATATTATGCCAACAAAACCTTGACGAATGCATAAGAGAATTGTACAACTACTGAAAAGAACTACTTCTTGTAGCTTTTACATTTGATAAATTTAGATCTTACTTTATTATATCCAAAGTCATTATCGTTGATCATTTAGTACTTCACTATATTTAAAGCAAAAACAATGCTAAACCAAGGGTAATTAGATGGGTTTTGTTATTATAGGAGTTTGATCATGGGGAAAACCAAGTAATTTGATCGTGGGGAAAACCAAGTAATAAACCATCTATCTTGTCTTGAAAATCATAATATAGAAAAGAAAGTTAAAGAAGATATAAATGATGCTTTTTTTTAACAAGTAGCTTTATGTGCTTGATGTGGATGCACTTTGGTTTGCCAATCTTGCTAACTACTTAGTTGATTAGGTTCTACCAAAGGGGATGACTTATCAACTGAAGAAGAGATTCTTCTTTAAGGTAAGGAAATACCTACAGGAGGACTTATACCTATTTTATGTTTATATAGATTAAATAATCAGTATTTGAGTATCTTAAATACCAGTTGGAGGCCACTTCCATGTAAATGGGACAATAAGAAAGATTTTAGAACCATACTTTTATTGGCGTACAACTTATAAGAATGTAAAAAGGTATGTGAAGTATTACGATAAGTGCCAATGGATAAGTAATATTCTTATAAGGATAAGAACCTTAAACTAGCATTAATGTGAGTGAAGTGCTTGATGTGTAGGGCATTGATATCATAGGCCCATTTCTTACATCCTTTCGTAACAAATATTTCTTAGTTATTGTTGATTCTGTCTAAAACTAGGTTGGGGCTCAAGATTTGCCTACTAAGATGTTAGGTAGTTGTTAAATTTGTGAAGAAGCTATGTACACATTTTGTTGCACCTAGAGCTATAATCAGTAATAGAGGCACAAACTCATGTAACCATCAATATGAAGAAGTGCTTAAACGATTTGGTGTTACACATAAGTAGCTACCCCTTATCTTCCTCAAAATAGTCGTTAAGTGGAAGTGACTAATAGGAAATTAAAAAGGATGCTTAAAAAAATTGTAGAGCACGATAGGAAAGATTGGTTTGTGAAGTTAGATGATGCTTTATAGGCCTATAAGGCTACTTATAAAATGCTAAGTAATACCACACATTATAGGCTATTTTATGGGAAATCATGTCATTTGCTAGTGGAACTTGAACATAAAGTTAAAGTCATATTTAAAGTTAACATACATTAAATAAAGTTATATTTAAGAGGAGATTCTCAAGAATTTTAGAGAGATATCTATACTCTCTATGATGATGTTGATAATTAGAATGCTTGAGAAAGAAGTCTAATTAAAAGGCTTTTAACGAAGCACTTATTATGCAGAAACCCAATGATTTAGGTGTGTTCATTTAAATTTGATTTGTTTAAAAATAGTTTTAGTATGTTTGTGTTTCATTTTGGTGTTCTATGCTTATGTTTTGAGTTAAATAGTTTTTAGACTTATGGATTGAAGTATAATTTGAGAGTTTTTAATTGTCTTCTTATGTCTCTCTTGGGATTAGTTCCATTTGAGTTTTACAAGATCATAGGTAACAGGATACATAACACGTGTCTGTGTTTTCTCCATGTTGAAGAATAACTAGATGTCCATAAGGAGTAGAGAGCAACATTATAAAACACGGTACCAATGCTACATCATGTCTTTCCTATATTCTTAAACGCCCTTACATGTTTAAAACTTGGGTTTGGTTCTCTAAAGAAGCATTGTAAAATAGTATGAAACGAGGTCATAACATGGTACTGTGTAGCTCCTATATTATACATCTAAGTCTAGGTATGAGATATAAGCCACCAGACATGCTCCCTTATGTTATCTCCTTATTCAAAAACTCAAATTTATGTAGTGTATTTTGTTGTCTATTCACTAAAATAATACAAGCTTATGTTGCCTTGTGTACTTCTCGTGTTTAACCAACACTAACCATGTCCCTCCTATGTCTAACATCTAACAAATTTGGTTCCTTGTCACTACCATATTATTTTCATGTTTGCTGAATAATAAACCATTTTAAACTCGTGTTACAAAAAAAAATCATTTATATGGAATCATATATGTCTTATGTTCAATAGCAATATAACCTATAACTAAGTGAATAGAATTGAAAATTTTCCCCAAATTTCTTCTCATATTTCTATTGAACAAATTTAGTTTTCTTTAATTTCTTAGCCTATTTTTTGACATACCCAATTCAATTCCATCAAATTTTCAATCACTAAACATAAAATTGTAAACTTTTATAAACTACTCTTTAAGAAGCATCCAATTTTGTAGATTAGGGATTTTAGGATAAATTCAAACATCTTGCAAATTTTCATCCTCAATTGTGTTGAATCTAAGTTATGTTTTTACTTCTAGCATTTACATTTCATCTATTTCTCATTGTTGAATGATTAGTGACTATTTGTGAATTTTAATTTAGAGATATTTGAATATCAACTGTGAGGGACTTGTTTTAAGGTTAAATTGTTTAAACTAATGCTTAAATTTAGGTTGTGACGTGTTATTTGATGAATTCTTAGATTTCAATTAGCAACTGAGGATTCTCTTGGTATGGAATGTTATTGCTAATTATTTACTGGGATTTAGACGCTCCTTTATGAACTATAATTTTTATTGTGTTTAGATGAAAATTGGCTAATTTAGGATTTGATAAATTTCTATATGATTTTGATTGAATGGAAGAGTGATTTCTTGATCACATATTACTTTTTAATGATAATAGTAAATTGAAATTGTTTTTATTTGTTTATGAATGTATGTAAGTAGGGTTGAATATTTTAAGGATCAATTTTTGAATATTTTAAGGATCAATTTCTATAGGATCATAGTGAGATATTATGAGCATATATTGTTGATTAGTAAGTTAATTATGACTTAATTTCATATGAGGATGTTTTAATTTTATTATTTACTAACTGGTTACTTAAATTACCTTTAATTTTTGGTGTTACAATAGGCTCATCTTATACTATTGAATTTATATGAAATTGTGATAACATGGTTATTATGATGGCTATTTTTTTTCCTTTTTTAGGTTACGTTATCAATTAAGGCGTATGATAGCTATTGCATAACATAAGAGAGAAAAAGAGTAGCCTTGTTGAAAGAAGCGTAGAAATGCCCTTTCAAGCTTAAGGGAGGTTACTTATAGGGAGCTTGAGTGTTAGAATCTGCCTCCTGAGGATATCCCAATTAATGTGCCACCCAAAAAATAACTCAATTATCTACTTTTAAATTTCATAATTGAGTTCTAATTAAAGTGATATCAGGAAACAAAGAAATTCGAGGTGTTATGATATATAAACATAATCTTAAGAGAGCTAGATTTATAGACAAGTGAATGAAGGATGATTAATTTTGATGATTAGTTAGAATGCTTTAAGATCTAAAATCCATTGTATCGAGAGCTGGTCTTAGATTCCATATGTATATTCTAGATGAATGAGAAAAAAATTGCTTGGGAATTGATGGTACAATTCCTTCTAGAGGAGTCAAGCATCATTTCAACTATAATCAATTTAGCATCCATGTGAGCTTTTATACTAAAGAGCATATATGTAATATGTATGCTGACCAAAATAAAGTTGATTAGGACTCTCCAGAGATCACTTTAGCAATGTATTGGACGTAATGGCAAATATGCAACTTTATTCATCCACGATGCCTAAAGCTTCTAGATTATGTTTTCCCACTATAAGGTATATGCACAAGCTTCTCATCTATTTTTTATAAGCATGTTATGACAACACCAATGTAATGACCTATTAAGACTTATTTTTCTTTCATTGTATAAGATAATAAGTGTGATGTCACTTGGGCCATGCATTCATTCAACTTGTAAGAGGCTATTTATACTAGTCAAGCTTTGGTGCAATTAGAAGTGGGTTAGTTATAACCATATTGCCAAAGAGAATGGGAGTTGTAGGTGATGAGAATTGTTTTATGATTATGTGTACTCCCTTCTTGATCAATTTGGACATTCTGAGGGCTGTAGAGATTGTTAAACTGTATGTCGATGAATATGGACAATATTTTGTACTGATAAGAGCATTAGAAAGAATATTGAAGGATGTGCCTATATAGAGAAATCAGGCTAAGGTTAGGGAATAATGAAGAGCCCCTAAATCACCTTTGGCTCGGAGCACTTTGAAATACACCATCCACCCATGATGAAGTATATAGAACAATATTTGCATTGAATAAAAGATATGTTAATGATGTTGACACATCATCCAAGCGTCAAGATACCACCACTACTAGTCCATCCATCACGGTCTACGGTTGTAGAGTGAGCTAGTAACTATGGAGCCATCACTAGGCAATTTAGTAGATATGATGTCTATTCATAATGTGGTGAGATCTAGAGCAATAGTACTATATGTGATTCCATTTAATTTGACATCAAGCACTCTACTAGCCCAGGACTGAAGTTTATCATTATTGTTATTGTATTTTTGTTTTGTTTTTAATTTGTGTGTTATCATCATTTGGTAGCTAAAAGTTTAGTTGAAAATGATAATTGAGGGAAAGTAACAAGTCTCATAATATTCTCTTGTTTTATGTTAGGGAAATTCTAGTTCTCCTATTTTGCTCTTCCTTTCATTGTTTCTTTATTTTTTTATTGTTTTTGTATGTTGTGCACATTGAGGATAATGTACAATGTAAGTGTGACGAGGGAATTACGTATTTATGCTTATCAATTTTGTTATAAGTAGCTTAATAGGAAGCAATTTAGGGAAAATCTTTAACTTTAGAAGGATATTGATCAACATAATTCATTATAAGTTTGGTTGTTATATTAATTTGGAGTATTTATCTAATTAAGTATGAGTATTGATGATTATGTTCATTTTAATTTGCTTCATTAATTTTGAGAATGGAATTTTTTTAGAGTTTAAATGAATTGTATTGAGATTAAAAGCAGGTTAAGCCTTACACTAGTACAGGATTTTTGAGAATGGATATTTGATTTACACTATGATACTTTTTGCATAATTTGAACACATAATTAAATTGAAAGTGATTTTAAAAGTATTTTTAGCATCTCCATGAAAAAAATATTTTTTACATGAGTAAGCATTAAATAAATTCAATTAATTGGGTTCAAACCAAGTAAAAAGGTTAAAGTTAAAGAGTGATACTAATAGCCATTTGAAATGGTATCCTAATTGAGTAATCGAGAGTATTTTCAACAAGGTGTTTACTCTCATATTAAAAGGTTATGTAAATAATCAAACAAGAATCATCAAACAAGCCTCTAAGTGCTCATGTGTTTGTTTTTACTTTTCTATCACTATGGGCTATCAAAATATTTGAAATTTGAAACATGTTTTTCATGTATATTTATTTTATGCATTGAGTTGGATTTTATAGATTAAGTTTAACTTTGAAAGATTATTCACTGAATTAAATAAATTTATAACTTAATGTAAGTACCTAAATTCCTACGAATTTGATAAGCTTTGAAATTCAATGGATAATGAAAAATCATGACTAATGTGATTGCTTTATTAAATTCTTACTTGGAGTTGTCACTTAGTTAAGTTATGAGTAATGAAATTATTTTTTTAGAACAAGAAAATGCTTATGTGTGAGAGAATTTGGTAAGTGCTAAATATTTATATTTTTATCATGATTTTCAAAGCATTATGCTTTTGTTTTTATTTTTTTTAATAAGATTTGATAGTTAAAATGACATGTATTTTGTTTTAGGTCTTGTTTTAGTCCCTCAAAGATAAGGAATAAATTTAGGAAGATTTGAGTTAAGCTAGGGAAACTTTGACTAAGGACTAAAAACATGATACTAACACAGAATCGTGTTTCATTCCTATATTTTAACATGTCTCATTCTTTTTTTGGGAGAGTTTACTACATGTCCAAATGCAACACTAATAAGGAGTCATATTCCTATCATGTTTAACACTGGGTCATTTTATTTTCTCGAGTGTTAGCCGAAAGGAAGAAGTCCATCAAGATTCATCAAGAAAATCAAGATTTAAAGAATGATTTCTTATTTATTGTTATTTTTCTTATTTATTTCAGATTTTATTTGTTTGAGGACAAACTAATTGAGATATAGATCTATGTGGGATAAACCATATAATCTATTATTTTGAATTGATTATTTGATTTAATGTAAAACTAGTTTCTTAATATTTATTCATGTTTACTTATTGTGATGAATTTAAGTAGCGAACACATAAGATTTATATCATATTTCATATGTAAGGACTGAGAAATCATATTTATGATTAGATCAAAGCATGAAAAATGAGAGTTGCATGGAATCTTAGAGATAAGACCATATAAGTCTTTTATGTTAAGGTTAAAACTTCATAGAAATTTATAAAGCAAATTAATGCATTCTTAGAGGTTTTGATTATAAAGAGATTTCAATCAATCAAGTTAAGGATATGGGGCTATATGTCTTGAGAAAGAATATAGTTGTAACTTTAGAATTCCTATTAGTCTAAGAAACTAAGATTAAACACTAAGTCAGGATAAATTTGAGCATAAAAAAGGTTTTAGGGTGATTCTTCTTCATATGGATCTCATTTATCTACTTGTTGGTTATTCTTATACATTACTTTGATTTTATGTCTTATTTGTTATTTTCATTTTTAATTATATCTTTCAATAAATTATTTATTTTATTATATTAGATAATAGGAAAATAGTTACTACTAATAGTTAGAATCTTTGCTAGATAAGGATTGATACTCAAACTCATTGAAACTAAACTATAGAAAATGGTAGGTTCACTTCCCTTAGTGATTAACTTTAGTATTATTTTATGTTTTGAGAAATATAAAATCATAATCAAATACAATTTTTTAATTTTTTATTTGTATTTATTACATATGAGTTGAAATAACTTTCATTGTTTTGTTGTTATGAGTATATATGTTTAAGAGAAAATGTTGTAATTATAAATGATTATATTGTATCCTCATTAGGAAATGTAGTTATTATGAGTTTTTTTACATCCTTATTAATTCTTGTTTCATTTCTTATTTAATACATCTCTTATCTTTTATTTATGATTCCTTTTCAAGTAAGTTAATCTTGTAAATATGGATATTCTGATTATCTTGAAAAGACCAAAGTCTAAAACTTTTAGGTTCAATTTCTAATCAAGAACCAAAATGCTTTTACTATAATCATATAAATTTTTGACAAGCTACTCATGTGGAATGTTCCACCTTAACTCTTAGTTTTATTTATTCTTTTTTATTATATTTGTTAATTTATGTATATAAAATTGTTTAAACTTATTCATCAGTTATCTAGCTAGTTATGTATCACATTTTGACTTTAACTCATTACATGAAAAGACTTGGAACTTTAGGAGTAATGCTATATCAAATATTCTTTATAAAATTGACATATAATTTTTATGAATAATTTATAGGTTTATAGACCAAAGGCTATATATAAGACCTCATTCAATAAGCTAGAGTAGGAACACGTGTAATAAGTTAATCGTTAAAGATAAACTAATGTCAGTTTGGATGCTTTTGGAATATGAAGGGAAAAACACCAACCATCTCTATATGATGAAGTAGGTGAGAGATTGGATCTTAGTTCACAAAAAAATGAATAACAATAGTTGATGTGAGAGTTATTATTATTTTATGTTTATATTTTTCTTCTATTTATAGATAATGAAAATTCAAATTTAACAATACACATCCAATTTCGCATGTCATATATGTAATGAACCTAATTCAAGTACAATAAAACATATGTCAATGTAGACCTTATATTGAAAATAATGCAACATAAAATAAAAGCCAAATTCTTCAAAAATTTTAGTATTTGTGAAACTTCACTTTTATATGCTCTGCCATAAAACTCAAGATATTATCCATATTTCTTCTCAATTAAGATAAAAATTATTTTATCATTATAAACTCATGAAGGAATGTGTTAAAAGTGAAATGAAATAAAACAAAAAACTTCAAGGTCACATCATAAAATATTTGTAAAATTTTAACCAATTATCATATAACTTTCTACTCTCTTTGACTAGATAGACATCTAATATTTTTCTCGTCACAAAAGTTTGTTTCAAACTTTAGATCTTCTTTATTAAGGTTCTTAAATGCCTTATCAAATTTCTTTATTACATTTAAATAAGTTTATTTATTAATGTTTCTTTCTCATAATGTTTTTAATGTATGCCTTTTACCTGCAAAAGATCTAACATATCTCACAAAAATTTAAAATTTAAGGATTAAATGTTCTACATTTTTGGATTCGTCCTTTACAACAAGATTAATAATATGAGCATAATATACAAGTATATGAATTCATGCTTAAGAATTGTGTCTACCTAATCCTTATTTTTCATCATTAAGTACTTAATAGCAAGATCATTAGAGCTTGTATTGTTAATAATAAAAATAAAAATTAATTAATATCACAATTCTTTAAGTATGTTAATTGTCCTTTAAATAGTATTATATTTGTGATTTAGGATTTGAAAAAAGTTTAATACTATTTTGTTCAAATTCTAATCTCTATTGATTTAATATGCAGTGGGACATAAGTAGTTAAAATTCTAAATTGAGAACCAAATGTTTATATTGAGATTATCTCTCAAAGATCTTAGTGCATCTTTTGGCATCTATCTCTCTCTCTTCAAGATACAGATATAAAGTATCTCTCACCAATATATTTTAAAGAGGAAGGAAAACTTGTAAAGTCAAGGTCTTAATATACTCCTTAAATCCTTGCCCCTCTACTATTCTAAAAAGAAGCATATCAATTAATACCAAAACTTTTTTAAGGAAATCAATATTGAGTGGATGGATAGGTCCAATATGATTTATATTTTCCCTTTTTTTTTTCTATAGTTTGATTCTTTTACATTTTAACTCCTCCTTATAAGATTATGAGGACATTGACCAATATATAGTTCAATGGGTTTGAGTACCAAAAGTTGTAGCATACATCTTTTCATAATAGTTGTAGATATCTTTTTCTCACTCTTTAAAGAATGATCTTATATTTTGGATTTACTTCTGACATCCCTTCTCTTAATTAGGTTATAAGTATTGCCAAAAATGCTTATTAGTTTGATGTTGATTGTAGTTTTTATTTAATTGTTGGTTTGAATGTCAACTTGAATATCAATTTTTTTTTGGAAATTAAATGAAATAATTTAATAAAAGAAGCAAATGTAAAGGGATTTACAAAATAGGCTTAAAACCTAAGCAAAAAAGCAAAAAAAATGGCTAAGATAGTAATAAATATTTATAACATTTACTATAAAAGTATAAATTAAAGTATAATGAATCAAGTCATTCATTTCATAAAGGTTGAAATTGCCCTTGAGTATGAGCCATCTAGTTTCCATTGCTTTAAATATTAGAGTAGTGTTGACATTTGATTGAATGATAACTTCAATCCTATCCAAATCTCTAAAGTATAATGCATTTAGGTATAACACCTTCCATTTAAAAATACATCATTCCTTCCTCTCTATATAGTCTAAATGGCGGCATAAAAGGATAATTTAGTCATAATAAAATCAATATCATTAAGGTGTTGCCTCTTAAATGACCAATCAACTAATAGTTCTCAACAGTCCCTATAGAATAAATGGGCATTTAATTATTAAACATGAGACTATAAACCCTCAGAAGTACATCTAAAGAATAAATGATCCCTTTGGCAGAGTTAGTAAATAGAAGATATAGGAAGGGACCCTTAATCTTATTAAGAGATGATAATTTACTTTTTCATGGCAATCTAAACTATAAAAGAGATCTTAAAAGGAATGTAACAATTTCATACTAGCTTCTTCCAGTGGATTTTTAGTGCAGGGTTCCTAAATACTTAGTGGCATGATTTCTTATAGAACAAGCTACAAGAGTGTCTAATCTAACATATAGTAGCATATCTCTGTTGTTAGGGGGATAGCTTGGCAACCTATCTTTAATGAATTGGAAGCCCAATTGTTGATGTACCATTCATTACATTAAGAAGCTTAGAGACCTTGGCTTTTAGCTTCATCATATGTATCAAATGAAAAACTTAAGGAATCAAGTAGAGAGGCTGTGCATTACACCAATTATCAAACCAAAGCCAAATGAACTTATCATTTCTAATGGTGTATTTGATTTTGTGGTATAGTTTGTTTTTAAATTTTAGAATATTCACTATTTTCCAAAAGGAATCAATATGATGTTTGATCTCCCAATTCTCCAAATAGTGACAGTGGATCCATTTGACCCCAAAAAATTCTTTATTAGTGAGAATTCTCTATGGTCTTTTAGTAAGCAATACAATGTTACTTATCTAGATAGGCCAGATACCTAACCCAATCTCCTCCTTAGGTAAGACAACATCTTCCCATTTCACCTGTAAAATTTCATGATTTTAGGTGAAGTGGTTTGTGAGTTGTGACATTCGGAATGCAGATATATCTGTATGGAAAGTGGTTAAGGACTGATTTAATGATCAATGATCAAGAAACATGATTTTGATAATTACACAAT
>JAOQMM010000009.1:5058022-5068719 GCA_027563515.1 Erythroxylum platyclados | reverse complement strand
ATAAAATAAAACAAAACAAAACAGATAAATTCAGAAAAGCAATGGATAATAATCCCCGGCAACGGCGCCAAAATTGATAGCGCATCATAACGCTGCACAAAATAAACTAAACCTATAACTATAGCTAGCGGCAAGTCTAGGTCAATCCCACAGAGATTAATACCAATTACTTTCTTAAATTTTATGTATATGTAAAATGGAGGGGTTTTGGATCGAAACAAATTAAAAAACAATGTAAAATTGAATACACAAAAATAACTCAATCTAATGATAGCAAAATGATAAAAGCGATTAATGAACTGAAATCTGGTTCTTTGGTTTAATCTCGGCCTAAGCACATTTTCACACACGTCATTGAATTGTTGTCTTCACACCTCTCTTTAGACTATTGATCGTGAATTAACAACAAGCTCTATTAATTTCGATTTTTCCTTAGGTTGTAGTTAATCAAGAAGAGCTCATTAATTAACCTTAACTATCGGGAAACCTAGAACAAGCTCTCTAAGTTTATCCAGATAGCCGCAATATAATCAAGAAAAATGGACCAATCTAAGCAATAATCACACAAGCTCGGATTATTTAACTTATGTTACATTACCTCTAACGATTTAATACCATTAGTTAGCACAAATGAACCAGAAACACAACTATTACGTATTGCATTCGATTCTAGCAATGGGTTTCATGAAAAACGAGTTAATGGAGCATCAAAAGCATTCTTACACAATACCCAATTATTAGTCTCAAGATAACGTAAACAGTCCAAAGAAAAGGAAAGAAAACGATAAACAATGACGTATGCTCAAATGTACTCCTCGATGTAGATTGCCCATCCGAACTGGTGTCGGAAATTAGCCTTCCATCTCCATCTTTAAGCTTCCACCATTAATCATGCCCAACCTCTCCATTGGCATCGAAGAACGAAGAACTCTCCAAAATGTTGATGTCCCTCCTTTTTTTTGTTTCTGTCTGAATGTCTCTCACCAGTGCCTCCACTCTTCTTTTATTAAACCCCCGTTGAAAACCTTTCTACCACGTTTTTTCCCAACGAAAACATTTTTTTGCATTTTTATTAAAATTCCCTTATACAAATAGTGTTGCATTTGCGTTTAACGCAAACGTTATATCTGTTTGCATTAAATGCAAACAGTGTTTGCGTTAAATGCAAACGTTGCATTTTCATTTTACTCTTAGATGTTATTTCCTCCTTACCTATCGTTTTTGGTCTTGGCTGCTGTGTTTCTTCTTCATTTGTTGCTGCCATTTTGTCCTCCTCCAGCTGCACCTTGGACAATCGTTTTGATTCATGTGGTGTAGCCGTTTGGTTGCTTCATTTTACTCCATTAAATTTATTTGTTTTGCATGGCAAAAACATGCACAAACATTTGCAACTTTAATTCTTCTTCTTCTTTATGCTCGATGAATCAATAAGTTTGGAATTTAAGAAGATGGTTTTAATGGACTTGCTTTCGGGTCACTTTAGCTTCTTTATTTCCGGTGTACCTAAAATCAAATATGAGCTAAAGTGAGTATCTTAAGCATTTCTAATGCATTAATCACTAAGTGTAGTATATCAATTAAATCAACATTTAAACACATATCAAGTATCTTGGCCATTTGGTTTCTATTATAGGAGTGATATCAAGACCCCTCATCAATAAGCTTATGTATCTTTGACCAATTGACATTAGAATTGTATTTATAAGAGCTAATTTTGCCCTACAAAAACTTTCTCATAATCCCTTCTATAGCCTTGATTAGGCCCTTAAATAAAAACTTGTATTCACTCTAATAGATATGCATAAAGTTGAGAATGGATTTGATCAGATGGAGTTTTCCGCCAAATGAGAATTTTTTTTTAGTCCAACTACCTACCCATTTTTTGGATTTGTTCAACTATAAGCAAACACTCCCTAAATTGCAATCTCTTTGTCACCAATGACAGACCTAAAAACCTTAGAGAGGGGCTTTTATAAACATACAAGTTAATGTTATTAGTCTCTTAGTATATGGTAAAACATTAAAAGTAAGTATGATATAGCTTTTTGATTAGTTGATGTCTAGCCTAAAGAGCTCCTTAAATCTTCTTAAAGTCTTCATGAATATTTGGATTGATCTAGTTTCATCTTTGGAGAAAAGAAGTAAGTCATAAGTAAAACATAAACTAATTAGCGTAAGCTTCTTACACTTATAGTGATACTTGAACTTGTGGCATTTCAAGATATTATGTCTCAAGAGTCGAGTTAGCGTCTCCATAGATAGAATGAACAAGTAAGGATTTCCCTTGAAAATCTGTGAGGGAACTCTATTAATTAACACACAGTAAGATGTAGAGGAGATACAAGCCTTCAAAAAATTTCTTGAGGTATCCAAGTACCTCAAGAAAGTTGAAAATGAAATCCCAACTAATGTTATCAAATATTGGAATTAACCTTTATAGCAAAATTCTATGAGGATTGCTTCCTAGTATACCCCCTAGTAGCTCCTATGAAATAAGAATATTGTCACCAATTTGTCTTCCTTTAAGAAATGCACCTTGGTTGTCACTTGTAATTGATTGATGCACTATTCTCAATTTATTTTCCAAGATCTTGGCAATGATTTTATATAGAAAGTTATTACAAGAGATTGGCCTATAGTCCCCAAATGATGAATGGTTAAGGAGTTTACGAGTAAGACATAGGATTGTTTTATTGATCACTTTTAGAAGACTCCCATTATTGAAGAATTCCTTGACAGCATGTTTAACCATATTACCCACTAGTAGCCAAACTTTGTGATAGAAGAACATATTTAAACCATCTAGACCAGGGGTCTTTTATGCATTCATCTGGAAAACTATTTATTTCAATCTCAAAATCTTCCACTTCTTTGATGATCAAAATACCTTCCTTTTGCTCTATCCTAATGTCCATAAATTCTTTTAGAAGATCCATTGTAGAGATCGTAGGAGGACAAGAGCCAATAGTTTTCTTAAAATAGGTCATTACCTTAGTTAACATCCCCTCTTGGCTTGAGATCAAGTCACCATTTTGAGAGACAATTGTACAAAATTTATTGGAGTTCTTCCTAGATAAGAGAAGAGTTTAAAAAGAATTTTTTACATCTATCATCCTCTTTCAGTCAAAAATTTCTAGATCTTTACTTGAGGAGAGACGCATGACCATCCACCTTACTCATGTAATTTTTTAGGCAAGCTTCTCTAGAATCTCCTTTCTACCTTGCTTTAAGGGAAGCTTTTTTGTATCTTTTCAAGCTTACCCTTACCATTAATACTGTTATCTTAGTAGTGGGTCACCTATCAGCCTTCAGCCTTTTTAATTTATTACTAATGCTCTTCAATTTCTGAACACATATTAACTGTTTGGAGCCATTATTGAGAACCCTCTAGCTATAGCCCCCTAAAACCCTTCATTAAAAGTAAGATAATATGTTAATATGTTAAGTTAGTTTACAAGAGTTACAAGTAAAATCTAGTTGTTATATCTTGAGTTAAGAGCTTTCTAATGTAAGGAAACTTTATTGTTAGAGAGATTTATGTTTTTTGTGTAATTTTAAGGCTTAGGTTATGTTATATTAAGTTTAAGCACCTCAAGTTGTATAAGGTTTATTTTTAGCCTTAAAAAGATGTTTTGTGTCATTTTTCTTTTCACTCATTCAAGAAGTGATGGGGATGATCTAAAAGTCCTAAAAGAGCATTTTATTTGTCTAGCTACATCAGTCATCTTCTAACTAACTATATCCTAAATGGAAAAATAAGTTATTTTATTAGTATAACTACATAGATGGTCTTCTAATGGACTATATCCCTAATAATAATAGAGGTAGAGTGTATAACAATAGCATAAATGAAGTTGAAGGTGGGTTTGCTAACATAAATAAGGTTATAATATGAGAAAAAGTATTATGTAAAATGAGGTTCTCATTGAGTTTGACAACTCCTACATTAGTGATTGTAGTAGATTTAAATCAACTTGTTTGGGTTGGGTTGAATCTAATTAAAATCTAGTAAAATAATTTTAAAAAAAATATGCCTCTACTTGACTTAGCCAATGAAATGGGCATCATCTTCAAATTCAAACTTGATTCATTATAGAGATTTCATATTTTAGACATCTGTTAAGCTCATATTATTCTTAAATAAAAATAAATCTATAATTACTTTCATATAAAAATATAATTTCTTATAATAATATAAATTAAATT
Source organism: Erythroxylum platyclados (assembly GCA_027563515.1). Taxonomy (NCBI): domain Eukaryota; kingdom Viridiplantae; phylum Streptophyta; class Magnoliopsida; order Malpighiales; family Erythroxylaceae; genus Erythroxylum; species Erythroxylum platyclados. The sequence continues at coordinate 5,064,513 of JAOQMM010000009.1, read as the reverse complement.
AAATTAGGTTAATGAAAATAAAATAAAATTTTTTGACAAGATCTAATTAATGTGATATTCATATGAATGTTACTAATTAAAGTAATTATTGGGTAAGATTGTAGGTCAAATTAATTATGTGTTATTAAAAACTTTGGGTCAGATTAAATACCTTTTAAACTTCTTATGTAATCCAAATCTAGCCTTTGGATTTTATAACTTAATTTTTATCTTATAGGTGTATTCTTAAAACTCAAAATTTTTAATTTTCTGGTATAACTAATTGGTTAAAAGACCTAAATCAATTTATACAAGTCTAATTTGAATAAAATGAAGTTTAACAAATAACTCTTCAACAAGAAATAAATTTTGAAAAAGAGCATGTTAATTTATTTGTTTCACCATTAAAATTCAAGAGTTGAATGGACAAATTCATCTCTATAGTTTTTATATAAATTCAAATAAAATGCAAACATTTTTACAATTTATATATTAACCCCTAATGTTAAAATTTGTTCACAAAAAATATCTTTTATTTGGATAAAATCGGTAGCGACATCAAAATTAATGATTTTTTATGTAATAATAATAATGACTTATTTATATTGTAGGAAAAGTTTTAGGGGGTGTTTGCTAAGTTTTAGTATATTAAAAACTAACTTGTGAGTATTTGGTAATAGTAAGGTCCAGTATGTTATGTTAAAACATTAGGGGCTTATCCATAAAAAAGATATTATATTAAGGGCTTACCTGTGTCCTTCTTTAAAATTCAACTAAACTTATCATAAATTCTAACTAATAGAGACACACTAATCACTTATGATTAAGAAAAGCATAAAAGTTTAGCAACATTACTTGCCATTATAATTAAAGATGAATGATCCTTTTACATTGAATTAGCTTGTCTTTTATCGTATTGACCCTTAGTAAATTACCCCATCTAATTTAATAACATCTCTATTGAATGGATATAGCCAACTTTTTCTATATTTCAAAATTTTAGTAGAAGGGCCCTCATACTTTATGAAAAGGTTATAAATGTTCCTTCCATTAACTAAAGTCATTAACTTCTACATACTAGCATTTCTTTTGCCACACAAACCTAGAAGGTCTTACATTCTAACATCAATTCAAGACTTAACAACCTATTTTATTATTATGTTTTTATATCCTAATTGCCTTCATGGGTCAAAAGGATCAGAAATCAAACAGAATGGAGGCAAAAAAGTGAAAGATTTAAGTTGTCCTTGATGGACACGATCATGTGGAGATGGAAATGGCCATATCCATGACCATGTAGCTCTCTAAGACCATGTTTATTTCTGTGCAATTTTTAAAAGAATTGAAGCAAAATTGAGGGGAAGTCTATTGAAGTTTGATTTAAACTTATCTATACTGTAAGTATACAATCATATCTTATAATATAAAAAGTATCATTCCCACTAGGATTTTATTAGTCTCCTAACAATTCTTGTAACACTTTGTTTAACATTAACAATATGATAAAATAACTTGAAAATAAACTAAACTAAAGGAAATTGATAATTGAATAATTAAACTAGCAGTAGTGAATTGGTTAATTAATTAATGATGAAAACATAGGAATTACTTCTATCCTTATTTTGTTTCACTTCACCTTCTTGATTTAATAATACTCAATCCTAGATATCTAATAGTTATGACTAACCTCTCTTAAGATCTGACTAAGTAATTCTAAGTAACATAAATAAGAATTGAATTGTGGTCTCTTGATCTATCAAAACTTTTCCTAACTATCTAATTGGATTTGAAGCACTCCTATAAATAATTGATAAATAATTGAGATCTCTTTTAAAATTCCTATTAATTGATGTTTATAGATTTATTATGGTACCAAATCTCAGTTTGCAACACAATATAGATAATTCAACTAACCTCTCAATTTAGTTCAAATGTAAAATGATAAAGACCATAAAGTATATCTCTATAATTTTAACAAATAGTTCAAGAGTAATCCCCAAAATAAGTTTACCAATCTGTAACTGAAACTATATATTCCAATTGATTCATTGCTAACATTCTATAATAATAAGTAAAGAAAAGAAAAGAATGGAATTTTGAATTCTAGATGTCTTCTCTTCTTTGTCCTTGAATTGAAAAAGTCTACAACTTTTGTTCTTCAAGAATTTTCTCTCTTTGGTCTCTTCTTTGGTGTTTTCTAGCTACCTCTTTTGCGTTTTTCTTTTCCTTTTATACTTCTTGATTCTTCTAGGATTCTTTCTAGGTTTTCCATATTTTGTTTGTTCCAAAACTAGACCTGAATTGTCACAAGTACAAAAATCTCATAACTTGGAATCCTATCATTTGCAAGATTATGCATGGTGCACGATCGTGCCCTAGTTGCTCCATGCACTCTCTCATGATAGAGAGTCTTTAACTCTCCATCCTGCATTCATATATGATTATGCACATGCATAATCATGAATGCTTCTTTTATCCATCTTCTTCTTTATCTTTTACTAGAATTTCCTATCTCCACTCATCATCAAAACATATTAAATATCCCCTAAAGCATGCATGAAGATCAAATTCTTGCCCTAATCAACAATAATCAAATAAAACATATAAAACATTAACAAGGACATAATTCTAAGTCCTATATAAATGACTATGACTCAAGAAAACACTTAAAACACATTCTATAACTTATAAAACACACTTATCAACTTTCCCACACTTAAATCTTTGCTTGTCCCTATACAAAACTAGAATCACAAAATTAAAAAAAACATAAAACATAAATCACACAATCACACAATCACACAATCATGTAACAATGCAATAATGGTACAATGACATCAAATCTCATGAAATTAACTTACTCACAAACATCAATCACTCAAAAAGTTCCAACACACTAACTTGATACATTCATATTTAAGTGCTTTGATTTAAATACACATATCAACTAAAATATTAACACCCTATTCATACATCTGTAGCACTTACAAGCATGCACTCATTATTATTTACCAAATTGAAAAGGTAAGCCATCACTAAGTACCCATTCATGGAAAGTTCTTGACATATCACAAGAAGATCAATAGAATCACTTTTATTGAAAACATGATTTTTTTTTAAGATTTTATTTAACAATCACCTAGTCTTTTGATTCCAAGGCAAATGCTTTGTCATAAATGTCCCCTTGTTACTCAACTAGGTTACGTTTTATCAAGCTTGGTTAGAGTGACATTGTATCCTTTTGGTGTGAAGGAAAACATTTTGTTATAAATATCCTCAGCTACTCAACTATATCACAACTCAAAATCAGCTACTAGCTTTATTCTTAACCCAAATTTTTCAAAAGGGCCAACGAAATAGGAAATTTATTTAACACATTTATTCAACATTTTATATATAAGTATTTTAATCTACATTATTTCTTCCTAGTCAATCGATTTCTATGCAAATCTACTAATGATGCCCACCAAATTAAATTCATTAACCATAAGTGCATCCAAATAGATGCCATAAAATGAAAGAATAGGTACAATATTCTAATCAACATTCATATTCACCTCAAAAATACTCAAAACACAAACTTCAAATGCTAATGTTTCTTCACAATTTAAATGATCATGTTCATAGATAAGCTAATTGCTTTCAATTTCATTCCATTAACACATTCTCACAAAAGCACACAATGCAAAATTATGCATCAATTAGACATAATGCAAATGTAAAATCACATACCAATAAAAATATAAAAACATATATGTCTCCAGACTTGAACAACATATTGTCCTAAATATAGAAAAACATACAAAATGAAAAACAATCACATATAAAAATAAACGAGAAATAAAAGAAATAAAAGATAAGGGTAATAATACTTATGAGGAATGTAGTGGTGATAACATTGGAGAACAAGGCACCTATTCTTCTCTCTAGTCTCTTGTTGTTTTCCTCCTTTTTTTTCAGCACCCTTTCCTAGACTTTTTCATCTTCATTGAATTCCTCACTCAATGTTTCCTCAAGTTGTTGTTGTTGTTGCGGTGTTGAACTAGATCCCACTTGAACTCTCTTGTGCTTAACTACAAATTGAGAGCTTAAATTACAGAGTTCTATAACATAAGACTCCACGATTTTTGCCCTCCTTAAGTCTGTATCATTGAAAAACTTAAGAGCAATAGAGGCTAGTGTGGAAATAGCAATATCATGGTATTTAGCCAATGCAGTGACTAAGAATTCCATGCCTCAATAGTTATAAAATTTAGTGATTGAAGTAACTATTACAAAGAAGATGTTTTTGGAAGTGCAAACCTTAACTTTGTTGTCCATACACCAAAGCAAAAATAAATCCTTTTTAGAACACTTGTTACTTTGATTTTTTGAAAAAAACAGTGGAACACATGAATTTATTGAATAACAAATGTTTTGGAATCCTATTTACATTTGGTGCATTGTGAGGGTTAAACACTTATAAGCCAATTAATTTCTTCCAATATAGGCTTGCCATAAAATCTTTATAGGATTCCACTATTTTGGTTTTAGGGAATCCAACAATGTCATCCATAATTGCATAATCTAAGTTGCATGGTTCCCCCTTTAGTCTAAACAAAAATTGCCTAATTTGTTTGGCTCATAACAAATAGTAGTGTAGAATTTTAAAGTGCTTCATACAAAACATAGATAATCTCAATGAATAAACATTTCCTAATTAATTCTAGTACTCAAAGATTCTACTTTTGTTTTAACCTTAATTCTTCCAAAATTTGGAAATCAAAATAACAAGGTGTAACAAAAGAATGGAGTTTTTGAAATTTCTCACCATCTTCTTATGAGAATATCGAGAATGGGGATCTAGAATTTATAGCCAAACCATATGCACCACTACCATATGCCTTCTCTTTTCCTTTGGGTTTGAACCTTCTTATGAGTTGCTTAGCTCTTGATGCCATCTTCTATGTGAAAACTTGCAAAATAACAACCTAAAACACAAGAAAAATGTAGGAAAAAGTTTCAAAAAAATTTTCTCTCTAAAACACTATGAAAAACAATTTCTAGTGTAAAAATCACTAGATCTATAGGTAATCTGGATAAAAATAGAAGAAAGTAGAAGAAAAGTGTGAAGTTTGCTTGAAAATCGAGTGAAATCAAATGAAAAAGAGGTGGGGTTGTCGACTAGAGAGAGAAGAGGTGTGAAGAAGAAAAAAAGAAAGAACCATTTAAATAGGCTAGAGTTTGGGGGTTCAAAATCCACACTTGCAAGATTATGACCTTTGTAACATCTTGCAAGTCTTATATGGAACACTATGTCATGATTATGCAAGTGACAGAGAGCTCTTACTGGAAGTTCTGCATAATAGAGAGCTTTTGCTCCATTTTATAAGATCGTGCGTCCTGGCTATTTTCTGACTGTTTGAGTATAAATCAACTCACCCTTTTCACTCTACATCATTTTCATGCCTCCTTTATTAGGCACATGTTATACTGGGCTAACCCAATCTCTATTCAAATTAGGGTAAATGAGACCTGCATCTAAAAGCTTATCTACTTCCTTCTTGATCACTTCTTTCATATGAGGGTTTAATCTACTTTGTCTTTCCCTTGCAGCCTTACATTCTTCATCAAGTTTTATCCTATGCATCACCACATTAGTACTTATACATATTATATTAGAAATTTCCCATCCCATGGATCTCATCTTCTTCTAGTTGTTTCTACCACTCTCTTTTTGTTTTCCTGATCTAGCTTTTTTGAAATTATGATGGGTAGAGTATGACCCTCACTTATAAAGGTATATCTAACGTATGTGGGTAAGAGTTTCAACTCTAGAGTAGGTGGTTTCTCAAACAAGGGGAATCTCCCTTTTGCTCGAATATGGCTAAAAACTAATTCTCTTACTTGATGTATAACTTTAAAGGGAGATTTAATGTTGAGAACTTTCAAAATCACAAAAATCCCAAAAGGTTAAAGAATGGTTCCATAACTTATGAAAAAGAGGATTTTATAGAGGAAAGTGGAGAAATCTCAATGAATAGAAGTTCAGATTGTCAAAAATGGACTAGACTTTGTTTAGAGAATGATTTTAAGCACTGAGTTTGTGAAAAGCTGAGAGAAACATGAGTGAAAGCTAAAAGTTTGACTGAAAAATTAATTATGTCGCAAAGGGGTTGTTTAAATTCTTTAGGACATGACTTAAAACATGGATTGAGACACGATTATATCTTATGTCTTGGATCTATCTATATAGGCATGTATTAAGTTGTAGATCTTTTACCAAAAATTGTTTCATTTTCACAAATAAACATAACCTAGAACATAAACGTGTCTTAAACTATGGATCTCCCTATATTAAAGTTATTTAACTATACAAATATACATGGTTTGGAATATGAGCATGTCTTACACCATACTTATCAACCAAATTTAGAGGGTACTTGGTTGATAGGGGTATGGTAAAATATGGTTGGAGGGTGCATGGAAGCTAGCCATCATAAGGATGGATTGTTTAAAATGGGCCATTTTAA
>JAOQMM010000009.1:5023656-5047107 GCA_027563515.1 Erythroxylum platyclados | reverse complement strand
AGCAAAATTTAGTAATATTCATTTGTAACAAATAGTAATATATAATATCAACAAATAGTAACTCTTTAAAATCTACAATTTAACTTTAAAATGTCCTTAAGTCCATTTTATTATGCCACTTAGCTTTATATAAAATGTATTTTTGACCTGTTTAAATAGTTTAGATAACTTAATAAATTAGAATGAAGTGGTAGTTGAATATTTATTTTATAACGTATCAATAATTTCAAAAAATCTAGACATATATATATATATATATATTTGTTCATCTTTTAATTTGTTATACAAATAATCAATATTCATATTTTATTACAACGTATTTAATTAGATATATTAACAGTTTTGCATAAAATAGACGATAAATTCTCCACTTAAAAAATTAAGAAAATTTTAAAAATAAATTTAAAAAGTTAATGAAAATAAATTGATTACATTTAAAAAATTAAAAATTAAAAATTAAGACTTTTTTATTTCTTATTTAATTTTCCCATAAATTAACGGTCATGAAATACAATTGTGAAGATAATGATATTTTTAGTAATTTTTTTTATTTATTAATATTCAAAATATAATTCGTGCTTAAAATAATTTTCCTTTTTGAAATAGAGGCATAATGAAATAAAGCAAAAAATATAGGGTTTAATGTATTTTAGTCAACAAAAGACTAAAAGAATATTTTTGTCTAAAAAATATAACATTTACAATTGTGATAATGTCTTTATAATTTAGAAATAAAAAAGTCTTTTTAAATTCTAAGCGTCTTTGACTGGTGGTCAAAGGGGATAATAAGTCTATTTTTAAAATAGAGGGGGACATAATGTACCAATGTATAAAACACATGGAGGTTAAATTATTTAATTAAATTTCCAATTTTCACTTTTTTTTAGTTTCTTTTTATTTCACTCAAAATAATTTAGTTATTTTTTATCATAATCTAATTTATTTTTAATTATATTTTTAAAATATTAACTATTAATTAATTATTTATTTTAACGTAGATTTAATAAATATATTCAAGTTTTATAACATATTTAAAATAATAATTTATAAATATATTTTAAATATCAATTATACATTTATTTTAAAAATAATATCTATTTTTATTAAATATTACATAAGATAATAAAATAAAATTAATTAAATTAATTATGTAATTTATAAAATTAATTTATCTCTAATATTTATTAAATATCTTATTATCAATATTAAAATTGTAACTAAATTAATATTAATAATCTAACATATTTTAATCATACTTGCTGTAGGATAATCACATGGATTAGGGAATCAGATTACAAGATATGCATAATCATATATAATATTATGTGTTGAATTCATCGGTGAGAAGGATTCCCGCATAATCGTTTCCAATGCAAAACTCTAAAGAGAAAAAAAAAAAAACTTATGTCAAAATTTCCAAGCTTATCTTATATATATTGGAAATTTAATCATGCAAATGCTTCTTTAGCAGTTACACGGACTATCTAACAGATAGTACTAAACCCAGTCAAGGGTGTTATAGTAACTATCATCCCCCACTCACACATGAATTAGTTTAATCAATTGGAAGTTCTACATTTCTCATACTTATCTAATAACTTGTACGACTATATGACGGAAGCTCATTGTCATATATCTGTTAGAAATATATGATATCTCGATTGATAAATCGATCCTAGGATCAATGTGTTCTTTAGTAAATATTATATGTTATACCTTAGGTCACATTTCACATTAGTCTCTTTTTTATCTCATTTATTTCATCATATCATGATCGTATCCAATTATCTTAGTAAGAGACAGTGACCACCTTTGAATACATTTTATGTGAGTTTTTAAACACAATAACCTTCCTTTGTTCCGAATTATTTCAAATCAAATTTAATTTACTTTCCTAAAATATTTCCATAAGTTCGCATCATATATGATCAGTTGGCAACATGCTAAAGGAGCAAACCTTAAATTTAATTTTAAAAAATTAGATAAGTGTCTTAAGGGTATTTAATGAGGCACCTTAACCTCAAAGGTCTCACACAATGTATGCTAAGATATTGTAACTTACATTAATCCCTTTATGGTTGTATTTACACACATGGTACGAGTCATATGTTATGGTATTGACTCACATTTGCTTTATGTGAATGTCTTTCATTTATAAAATACCGTACAAATGTTAGTTCAAATGTATTGAATGTTTAACTTAAGTTCACTTATCTACGTTGAAAAGAATTTTTCAAAACTTGCATCTGGCAACTTAAGACAAATATTATGATTATCTAATCACTTTCTACCAACTTCCTTGTAATTTAAGGTGACATTTATAGTTTATGTTTCTCACTCTCAATTATCACCTAGATAATAAACTTTGAACCTGCCTCATCTTTAGTGATCACAAATCACCAGAGGTGATTATCTGTGTGAGAAAGCCAATCTATGTTATATCTTATATGTTTTTTATTCATATTTATAAATATATATATATTTGTAAAATAAACAAATATATTTATGAATCAAGTATTATACAATTTATAAACTCCATTAGACATTCTCGTTTAAATATGACATTACAACAAGCGAACATACAAAAAGAAATGTTTCTTATTACATTTCAATATCTAGGCAAGCCTAGTGACTTCACATGCCTAATATACACATCTTGAGAAATTGGTTTTGTCATTGGGTCAGCCACCATATCTCGGGTAGACATATACTTCATACTCACTTCTCCTCGTGCAATTATATCTTTCATGTAATTGTACTTAGTATCTATATGATTGGTTTACAATGAACTTTGCGATCTTTTATATAAGCAATTGTTGTTTGACTATCACAGTTGATAGTAACTAGATCATGTTTTCTTTTAATGACTCCCAGATGAACCAAAAAGCATCGAAGTCATATAGCTTCTTGTACCACTGCTGAAAATGCTATGAATTCAGCTTCCATCGTAAACATTGCAATATAAGATTGCTTCTTACTTTTCCATAATATTGCTTCATTATTGAGTAAGAAAAAAAATCCAAAGGTAGATTTTCTTTCTTCTAAATCCCCTCCACAGTCTACTTATGTATACTCCTGTATGCGTAGGTCATTGCCTTGATAGCATAATGCATAGTCCATAATACTTTTTAGATACCTCAATATTCTCTTTACTACTTTCAAATGTGCTTATTCTAGATTTGACTGATATATGCTCACTAACGTAGCATGTCCTAAAACTACTTAAAATAACTAGACCTACAACTATAGCAATAGTAAGTCTAGGTCGATCTCACATAGAGTGTTCGGTTAGCTTTTGTTATGAAAAGAATTGGTGTTTAGGTTATGGAGGGGTTTGTTAATGTTCAAATAAGAAAATAAAACTAAATTAAACTAATGAAAAAAATTAAAGAAAACATTCAAAAATGATGAAAAGTGATGAATATGTTAAGGGCTCGATCATTGGTTCAATCTCGACCTACACACAATTAAACATATTTCATTAAATTATTGTTCTCATACCTCTCCTAGCAACTATTAATCGTAGGTTAACAATAAGCTCCGTTAACCCCAATTTTTCCTTAGGTTGTATTTAATTAAAAGACGTTCATTAATTAAACCTAGCCATCAAACAACCTAGGATAAGCTTTCTAGATTTAATTGGACAGCCGCATTATGAGTTAGGAAAACAGATTAATCAAGGCAACAACCACATACCCTCGGGTTATTTAACCTAGCTTATGTTATCCCTAATGATTCGACACCAATCGGAAACACAACAATTACAGATTGTATCCCTAATGATTTGAAACCATTAGTTGCCACAAATGAATCTCAACATGACAATTACGGATTATATTGAAGATTCTAGCAATATCCAAATACAACAATTACGGATTGTATTCAAGATTCTAACAGTGGGTTCATACATAAACAATCTAACGATAACAAGAATAAAGATCATTCATATATGAAAACCCATATTCATAAGCATAGGATAACATAATCAATCCTTAAGAGAGAAAAAACAACAAAACAATGAAAGAAATACTTAATCGGGTTCTTCGGCGTCGATTTCACCTCCAAACCGGTGTCGGGAAGCTCAACCCTCCATGGATCTCCCAAATATCTCCTTTGTCGCCCCTTTCTTGTTTCCTAAAACCTCCAAACGTTTCCTCCAACTTTTCATATCTATTTTGCTGGCAAAATGTTGGTTTTATACCAAAATGTAGGGTTTGGGACAGTTGTATAATAGTCACAAGTGTGTATGATGTTGTTCATGACCGTGAGTTTAAGACATGGGACTCACAGCCGTGAGTCACCTTGAATGGGAGTGACTTAAGTGTCATGCCCATGCAACTTATGTCATGGGCATGAAAGATGACGTGAGCCATGTTTCTTCAATATGCACTCTTTATGATCTTCATTTTATGTATTTTCTTGTCTTCTCTTATTCTAATCCTTCTCATTCTTTCTCCATGAAGACAAATGATTGTGAATCTCCGAAAAACGGCTTAATTATAATGCTTTCAACTCACTTTAGCTCTTTCGCTTCCGAATTGTACCTAAAATCAAATATGAACTAAAGTGAGTATCTTAAACATTTTAAAACAGTAATCATTAAGTGTCATGGATTAAATATAACAACAATTAAGCACATATCACTCACCATTCCAACAACATAACAAATATCTGAGCTTGTACACATCATTGTATATTTGAGACTTCTAATTGTACTAAAATAGGAAACTTTCTTCATTTGTTCACTTCCTTGTGGTATTGGAAGTCTCATTTATATAATGATGTTTACAAGATCAGATATTTGTTATATTGTTAGAAGGGTGAGAAGATATTAGTCTTCCTTTTTATGTGCTGTTGTTGAAAAAAAAAATTTACTGAGACCTTTGCTTTTAGAAATATGATTATCAATTATTCTACAATCTTTCATTCATAAATGTTTAAGGATTCTTTGAATATATGTCACTTATAAAAGTGATAATAATTTCTTTGAACGATCTCTTAAAATCTTAACTCCAAGAATGTATGTAGCTTCACCTATATCGTTCATCTCAAATTCATATGATAACCAGTCATTGGTTTACTAATGAACCCATAATCATTACTAGCAATCAAAATATCATCCACATATAAAGATAAGATTGTAACTTTATCTTTAGATCTCTTAATATATACATAATGGTCTTCATCAATCATAATAAAATTATATGAAAGAATTACATTATGAAAACATATATACCACTGTCTTAAGGATGAATTTAGACCATAAATAAATTTTAATAACTGACACACTTTACATTCTTGCCCTGTCTCAATGAAACCTAAAAGTTATTTTATCTAGATTTCTTCTTTTAATTCTGTATTTAGAAAAATAGCCTTTACATCCATTTGATGTAATTCAAGATCTTACCAACTACTATAGCTAGAATAAGACAGATTGAAACAAACCTTATAATAGGTGAAAATTTTTCCTCATAATCAGTTCCCTTTTATTGTGTATATCCCTTAGTAATAAGGTGTGCATTGTATCTTTCAATACTACCATCAACCTTTAATTTTATTTTGAGAATCCACTTGTTCCCAATAGCTTTTTTCCCTTCATTGCTTTCATCCATTCTTCTTTAGTAAGACCAACAAGAGCGTTAGTTACATTCCTTGTCTTATCCTCCTCTTGTGGGATAATCATATGAATTTCTTCGTCAATCTCATAACAACATTGGGGAATAATTCCTTGATTACTATGTCAAAAAAAAAAGTTCATGTTAAATAGATTTATGAATTTTCCAATTACTTCCACTAGTGTCAGACACCATAAGTAAACTTTCAATGGTTTGCAATGTGACTTGATTTTGAATTAATACTTTTATATCCAAATTACTCCATTGGGTTGAAGTTCACCATCTTGATTCCTCATAACAAAATTATGTTGATCAAGAATCTCATATAGAAATAGGTCTTTTCTTATTCCACCTTGCTTAGAAAGATCATTCTCTAAAAATGATACATCTCGTTATTCAAATTCAATTACATCATCACTACCTTGTTCACATATGAATACATACCCTTTTGAGTGTTATGAGTATCTAATAAAGACAATTTTCTTCCCTCTTAGGCCTAGTTTCCCATATTTATGAGCAAGATAATGAACATAGGCAACACATCCCCAAGGTTTAAGAGTTGTTATATTAGACTTTCTACTTGTCTATAACTCATATAGAGTGCTTGTAACTGAATTTGTAAGCCCTCAATTAAGTACATAAGTGACTATTAACAATGCATCACCCCAATAGGATAATTTCTCTTGTGATTTCGTGAATTCCACTGAAACTACTTATGCTTTAGAAATCTTGTAAGAAACATATATGTTTTGGAAAAATTTCATAATAAATTCTTTTGTTAATTTTTCTATTAAGTCTTATTATTTGTCTGGACACATGGCACTACTTGTAGACAACCACCTTCCACGGGATAATTGAGATTAAAAAATCATATAAGAATATTTGTTAAACAGATTGATTACAATATTTACATACTATTATTTATATTAAAATATAATAATATAATATTACTTTAATATGATAGAAAACAAAGTATTTCGTTGAATTTTTATTTATTATGTAATAATACTAATAAATAAAGTGACTAATCTCTTATTTTTATTTATAATCCATACTTTATAAATAATTAATGATTAACTTAAGTGTTTTTTATTGTTAATAAATGAAATTGAGCATATTTTTGTTATTTTTTGATTTGTCATTTTCTAAAAAATTGGAATTGAATTAAGTACTAAAGGAAAACCTATGAAAAGTATAAAATGTTTACAATGAGATAGCACTGTAAGGTCACCTAGTAAGACTTTACTGATCACTCGTGCTCTTATGTTCTTTACTAATGGAGAATTCTAATCTATTACATGAAGAAATAAGTTGTTGATTTATACATTCCACTTGCTTTCAATATGAGAAGTGTTTTGGAACTTGTCTTTAAACAAATTGATATGGAATCCGATCCTATTAAGCAGTTACTTGTTAAAATGCTCTTTGCTTTGGCTTGTGCTAAGGAATATGTGCTTGTTTCTTTCATCCCAAATTAAGGTGACTAAGTAAGATAGTGATAAGAAATAACACCATCTACTCGCCTGACTACTGTGTTTCATCAATAAACACCACCACACTATCTATTAGTGAATTATTTAAGTTGCATCTATTAAGGATCAATTTCCACGATTTATTGGTAAAATCACATTGGAAAAATATATAAGGTTTGTTTTCTTGTATAGTACACACCAATTTGGAATTGCCATGTATTTGTTCAACATGTCAATAAAGTGAAGCTTGCCGTTAATTGCTATTTATAAAATAGCAGAGGCACAAAGGAGTAGGTGTTTGCATTATGCAATTTTGGCTTGGTGAACTTTTACTATAGTACCTCGAAATATTTTTCTGTATAACAAATTTGTGAACTCACCAGAGCTTAAATGTTTCCATATGATCATTTCTTCTTCATTAAAATATAAAGTGAAGTTGTTTATTGAAAAATTTAAAGTGAAAGTTGTTTATTAATATGCAAGTGCTAGAAGATGGTAATGCATTATGTATTGTTTCCCTTTGCTCCATGGTCATTGCTTCTATTGCATCATTCCTATCACATATTTGATTGGAGTAAGTGATTTATGTTTTCAAGTGGACCGATCGATGCCAATTGTCAATCTATAACATTGTTCTTTGGCCATTTCATATCAGATTTTAAATCTTCAACCTTACCTTATCTTTAATTTTAATAATGAATCTCATTGTTGTAGAGGCAGAGTTTATAAGTTTGAAGTGTCAAAAGTTATTTCCTTTTATGTAGTACTCATATACCCATTTTGTCCATATATATTGCTCATCACTTAGCAATCTCCATATCCTTTTAGTGAGGCATTACCGTGTTCAAGATTTTGAGGGGAATCACATTTAGCCCTCCTTCATCCTTAGATGAGCATACTTCTGTCTATTTAATTTTGCCTTTAATTTCTTCTTCTTTGCATCCTAGCCATAAAAATTTCCTAAGAGATTTGTCAATTGCATTAATGACTGCTTGGGGAAATGCTAAGTGAGCTACCCAATAAACAATAATAGAATTAAGCACAGATAAGATGAGTTGGACTCTGTCGGTAAGTGATAGTGTTTTTACGCTCCAACTTACTATCTTGGCATTAATTTTTTCAATTAGTAGTTTGAAGTCACCAAAGAAAGCTCTTAAGGATAAAATTGGAATACCAAGGTACATGATTGGAAGGTGGTTGATAGATGCATAATTGATCATATTTTTACCCCATATTTGACATATTTTTGCCTAATATTTTATACTTTTATTGTATATTTGGTACTTAATTCGCTCCAACTATGTATGCAGAGTATAATTGCCTTCACAAACTCAAAAAAGAAGAATTTGAACGAAAACACAGCATAAAATGAAGATTTGATGCATAGAAGGGATGCATGACCATGCATCTGCCCATGCATATATCCCAGGTCGTGCAGATTTATGATTTCTATAGAATTTGGTTATGCACGATTTGATGCACGGGCATGCATCAGATCATGTATTGGACAAAACCTTAGAATTCAATATAAAAGACGTCTTTCAGAGGCAAACGGGAGGAGGGGACTTTAGGAGGCAAATCCATATGTGGGGATTGTTCTCAAGGGGAAATTTTGATCCAGAGAACCAGAAAATATGAGGAATTCATCGAAAGATCCATCAAAATATAAGATCAAACCTCTACATAGCAAGAATATTCAATAGAAGACAATCGAGGAGATTTAGCATTATGAACCCATTGTTTTCATTTTGTTTTTCTTTCAGTGTATGTTTGATTTTGTGTTCGATAATGTGCAACTAAATACCTTGTTAGTATTTAGGTTAGATGAACCCTATGTTAATACTTTGATATGATTTGATTCTTTTATTAATGTAATTGGTTTATTTTTATATTATGATCTGATTACGTGTTTTATTATGTTCTAATAGACCCGAGAATATTAAATCATAATATGATTTCATATATAGAGATTGAGAAATCCTATTGATGAATATATCTACAGTAATTGGAAGGAGTTGATTGCAACCCTAGAGATAGGATGACATAAATCTTCCAAATTAAGGTCAAACCTAATAGAGGGATTCACAAATTAGTAAAGCAATCCTATAAACTTTAACTTGAGTAATTCGGTTGAAAACCTTAGAATTACTTATTAGTAGACTCAAGGTCAGTTATTAGCATACTATAGGAATCTCCACAGTCCAATAAATCAATAAAACAATTGAGTAATAAAAGATCAATCTATTAAAGGTTTAAGGGGTTTAAAACTTAGCTACTAATTATTAATATATGTAATTTTCCAAGTGGATTCTTAATTCTTCGTTCAATATCTTTGCCTATTTTATTTTACTTGTTTTAGTTTTATTTCTTTTATTAAAATCCAAAATTGATAGGCTAGATAATAAGAAAAAGGTAATTATTAGTAATCATTGTCTTCGTGGGATCAACTTGTACTTTTCGGTACTAGCTACAATTATGTCGTGCCAACTTATGGTTATTACAATATTGACTAACTTAGAAAAAGTCAATTAGTGGTGTATATTAAAACCAACGAGGGAACCACTGCTACTAATCCACTGCACTAGTGTATGTATATATGCCACTCTTTATACAATTTGTTTCAAGGTTAGACAACTTACTAAACATTTTTAATGTAATTATGACTGTTGCTACATAATTGTTGTCAGCTTTAGCTAGTAGCATCAAATCATCTATAAAGCTCAAGTTGATTATGCCTAGTTTCTTACATTTAGAATGGTACCTGAAGTATTTTCTTCTTTCTACAACTCTTTTTAAGAGTCAACTGAAAACTTCCATGACAAAAGCAAACGAGTAATCCTCTTTCCTAATCTCTTTAATGTTCTTGATAGTTTTTGTAGGTTTATCATTGATCAATATGTTGTAAGTTAGACTAAAGAAGCATTACTTAATCCCTGTTACATAGTTTTTTAGAAATTCCATAGCTCTTAAAACATTACCAATGATGCTCCAATCTACATTGTCATAAGCTTTCCTAAAATCAACTTTAATCATACAGTTCTTGCTTCCTTTCCTTCTTTAATAATTCCTTAAGAGCTCATGTATTAAAATGATGTTATTTACTACTATTCAGTCTGGAATGTAGGCACCTAATGACTAAACAATATGATTATAAAGGACTTTCTTTATTATTTCTACTAGTACTTTGGAAATAATTTTATAAATTAA
Source organism: Erythroxylum platyclados (assembly GCA_027563515.1). NCBI lineage: Eukaryota > Viridiplantae > Streptophyta > Magnoliopsida > Malpighiales > Erythroxylaceae > Erythroxylum > Erythroxylum platyclados. Next base: position 5,036,813 of record JAOQMM010000009.1, on the reverse strand, counting down.
GTTATAGTAAGCAATTCGGCCAAAATCACTAAAATTCTTCTTTTCATTTCCTTTTGGGATAAGAGTAATAAAAGTTATGTTTATTTCTTTTAGCAATGTTTTGTTCTTGAAGAATTCCATAATGGCATACACTACTATGTCCTTGGTAAGGGGCCAAGTGTTGATGAAGAAGTTGATGTTAAATCCATCAGGGCTTAGTACCTTGAACGGATTTAGAGATTTTAAAGCATCTTCAATTTCTTATGTTGTTACTGGTTTGACAAGAGTTTCAATTTCTTGTGGAGATAAGCAAATCCTAGATAATTTCTTTTTAAGTAAAGGAATAGAGGAATGAGCATTGGATGAGGAGCCTATGAAATTAGAGAAGTGCTCAGCTACTTCTTCTAACAGTTGTCTTTGAGTGGTTAGTTGTAGTTATTATTCTCCACAGTTATGATTTTAATTGATTTCTTCATATCCATAACTACTTTATGATAGAATGAAGAGTTTTTATCTTCCCCTTTAAGCCATATTACTCTTGATCTTTGTTTCATTAAATAATGATCATATTTCAGAGCTTTTGATAGATTGAAGATAGCTTGCTTTTTAAGATCTTACAGCTTTGGATATGTAGGGTTGCTATATAGATCACTTGATTAGTATTACTAAGTAGATGATGAATGTTACCAATTTTCTCTCTATACATTTGTTTGATCTTTTATATGATTATTCTCAATTTCCTTGCATACACAAATTATTTTGCTCCTGATGTGTTTACATTGACTCCTTTCCATATGGCCTCATCAAAACCTATTAGGTTAGTTAAAAAATGTTGAATTAGAAAGGCTTTTTAAAACTTATAAACTTAACCTGAATAATGATTGGTGAATAATCAGATAGACTTAAGGTGTGAAGTGAGTTATTATAGTTAGGAAAAGATTGAAACCACTTATAATTTGTTAGAATGCAATCAAACTTTTTCCTGATGAATTTGTGTCCCTTCTGATTATTGTTCTAGGTAAAGAAGTTGCTTCCATAAGGCAGATCAGCCATTTGGATGTCAAATTTGCATTGTTTCATCTCTGAGAATGGTTGTTTAGAAGACTTATCCCCTTCAGCTTTCTCATATTATATAATGGTGTTAAAATCTCTAAGCAGAAGCCATGGTATTTGGATGCTCAATGCTAACTCTTTAAGTTTGGCCTATAAATTTGATCTCTAATATAAATTATTATGAGCATATATGAATGATATGTATATGGAGTTATTGGAGAATTTATTTTTGGCTTTGATATGAATTACTTGAATTATGATGTAGAAAATGTGAACATTTGTTAGGTTACTATTGTAGTATATTAGGATTCTCCCATTCAGATTATTTGAATGATTGGTAATCTCTTTCCAATATATAGGCAAAAGATTGAGGAAATTGCAATTTTCATGTTTTATTCTTGATTCTAATATGTCAACCATATCTAACTTATTTTACAAAATGAAGTCTTTGAGCAAAAGTTATTTTTAGAGGGGAAATTAACACTCTAGATATTCTAGGCTATGATCTTTATATTTCTGGCTCCAAGTATGAAGGTTTCTTCTTTCTGTTAGACTTTTTCTTGGAAATAGGTTTAAATTCTATATTGGTGTCTTCTATTATAGATGTTTTTGCTTCTTTATTGTTTCCTCCTATAAATGTAGTGCATTTTTTACCATTATATTCTTTGAGTTGAGAAGTTAATTTGTTTGCTTATGTTAAGTTGTCTTGATCTGTGATTTCTTTTATTTCCTTAGATTGTGACTTTTATGGTTAATCAAGACTATCACCTTCTAAAGCTTCTCTTACTTTTTCATTCTTATTGATTTAGCCCTCAGCTTCACTTTCTATATTGCTAGTATTGTTATTTTTTCTCCTTTCTCACCTCTAAAGCAAAGATTTCTTGATGTTTACCTATCTTAAAGACCCTTCCTATAGGCTGGCATATCTTTTTTGGGGTTTAATATTATAGGCTTTCTAGGAATAAGAAACCTTATGAGTATCTCTTATAAGTTCATAATTCTCACTAAGTCTCATTATTGGTATTTCCTTAGGTAAAGTAGTCATTGCTTTTACTAGTATACAGATTCTGGCAAAAGTTATTCTCCTTATCTTTATAGTTGCTTAATCCATGTAAATTGGCTTTCTAATAAAACTTGCTAAGTGACTTAGACCACTTATTCTCTGGCATTTTAAAGGTACTTTGTATATGCATATCTAGATAGGAACGTTTTCTTTCTTAATAACTTCCATGTTTAGTCCTAGTCATAAATCATAAAGTATTGATTTATTGTACACATGCCATAGACTAGCTTAAAGTATTTTCTTTGTAGCTTTAGGACAAGAGAATTTGCAGAAGAAGACATCATCACTATTGACGAAAATGTCTTATAATCCATGTTGTTTCCATTTAATTTATGCCCTTCTTTCATCATTAGAAAGGCCACTCCTTTATCAAGGAAACATCCTATCAATGTTGAGCTCCACCTCCGTGTTGCAACCTTGAATATTTCTAAAGGAGGTGATACAATCTAATGAGCTACACATTTATTAAAAGGACAAAAAACTTAGTTTGGTTTCAGGTTTGAAATCTCCATCAACTTAAACCCCTGTTTTTCTTAACAGGGTTTCAAGGTTGTGGTTCTGAGTGATCTATAACTAAAGGAGCTTGAATGGAGGTACCTAAATGCAAATTTATGGTAGGAGATGGTGAGACTTAGGTAGGCTGAGGAGAGTTTATGGGTGGGAAATTTTACAAAACTTCTATCATGTTGCGTATAAAGGAGTTTTATTGGGTAATGACCAACGGTTAAAAGAAGACAATAGGTTATGGGAAGCTAAATAAGAAGAAGATGGTGTTTAGGAGTATAGATGAGGTTGAAAGCTTAGGGCAGTGGAAGAATGAGAGAGTTGGTAGGCTAACTTACGTGTACACCATACAATGACGAAGGTGAGGAAAGCAAGTTAGCAATGGAGAGTTACATTCTTTCAACAACATAAAGATTTTTAATATCTAGTGTTACATCTTATTACGATTAACCATCTTATGTAGATGGTTAATCATTTATTTTTTTTGGTGTAAAGGAGGTAATTGGTATTACCAGAAAATCCCTTCCATCTATCCTTACCCTAAATAGTCATCCATAGGATGAATGATATTTTAGGGATGGCTTGAAGGTACTATACCAATTTTAGCCAAGAGATCTTAAGACTATCATTTTTAAGGGCTTCCCTACAAGATTTACTTCAGAAGGTTCATGAGGAATGATGTATCCATAGAATTATTTGAGCTCTGTGCAGTAGATTCTAAAGAAGAATATGTAGTACACACTTGTGCGTTAAGGTAGAAGTTGTTTGTGTAAATCACTTATTTGATTGTAGCATGCATGGGAGTAGCCTGTTTAAGATGGGAGTAGTTGATATTATCTAGGAGTGGATTAGCATGACACCATAAATATGTCCAAATTTTGGTTTATGGATCATCTACTATGGATGGAATTTTTAAACCAACACCTGAACTTGTCCCTTAAATTAAGGATATTAATTAGGGTCCATGAGGTGTCAAGTTTAGGTTTATATTTCCAAAAGCTTTAGTACTCTAAGTGACAAGAGGGAACCAACCTTAACCATAATGATTCACCATCAGTTGTATGTTTTCATATTCTCTTAATTAGAAGAGTGTTATTGTTGAGTTTCAAAGAGAAAACATCTAGTCATCTTTCCTCCTTTAGGTGGCAAATTGTCTTCCAAGCCACCTTAGCCACACTAAGGCCTTTCGAGGAGCCAAACTATAGGAATCTTCTTAGGATCCTTTCTATTATTTTTATGATGGCACATAGAAGGGTGATATGAGCTATCTAATTTAAATGTAGGGAATTTAGTATAAAATTTATGAGTTGTACATGTCCTGCGAAAAAGAGGAAGCAATTACACCATTTGTCAATCCTCAGTCTGATCATTTCTATTAAAGGAAACAAACCCTTAAAGGATGATCTTTTATGTAAGATGGGAATGCCTAGGTATACAAAAGGGAGTTGGTGTTATTTGAGCCATATGAGGGAAGAAATCTAGGGAAACAAGTAGGAACTTAATATAGACAAGAAGAAATGGTTTTTGTCTTTATTCATAGATGATAAATGCTAATTTGACTATATTTATAACTCATATTTGACACATTTTTGCTTGATATTTTATACTTTGTTGTATATTTGGTACTTAATTTGCTCTAAGTAAATTTATAGGTTATAATTTCTTTTGTGGACTAAAAGGAGAAGAATTTAGATAAAAACGAGGCATAAAATGAAGATTTAAAGCAATTAAGGGATACAAGGCCATATTTATGGTCATGTAAGTCTCTTAGCCCATGCAAAATTGCAAACTCTAAAGATTTTAAGATATACACGGTCCAGTACATGGCTGTGTATCTCTTTAGAAACCCTAAAATTTACTATAAAAAGACGTTATCGAAGGCAGATGAAATGAGTAGACTTCCAGAGGTGATTCAAGACATAGAGATCATTCAAAAGGGGTGATATTGATCCAAAGACGTGGAAAACACAAAGAAATCATCAACCGATCCAATAGAATGCATCTTCAAACCTTTACCTTGAAAAACCGTTTAATAGGAGATAAATGGAGATTTAGAATAATGAATTCTTTGTTTTTCATTCATTTTTCTTTCTTTTTATGTTTGATTTTGTTTTTTATCATATGTAACTAAACATCTTTAGTGTCTAGGTGAGATGAACTCTAGTTTATGCTGTAACATGTTTTGATTCTTTTACCTAATGTAATTGTTTTGATTGATCTATTATAATTCAATTATGTGTTTAATATATGTTCTAATAGAGTCAAAATATTAGTAGATAATTTGATTTCATAACATATAGATTAGGTAATCTTATTTATGAATAAATCTACCGTAATCAAAAGGATTTGATTGTAAACCTAGAGGTAGGTCGACATAAATCCTCTGCATTAGGGTCAAAGATAATAGCAGAATTCACAAATTGGTAAAGCAATCTTAGTACCTTTAACCTGCATAATATCGGTTGATAATTCTAAGATTACTTGTTAGTATTCTCAAGTGAGTTATTAGCATGTAATAGAAGTTTCCATGGTCCAATAGTCAATTAAACAAATACATAATAAAAGGTGAATTATTTAAGGGTTTTAGGGGGATACACATTCTAGACACTAATTGTTGATATTGATTATTTCTAAGTGATTTCTTTATTCTCTGCTCAATATTGTTTCCTATTTATTTTAATTGTTTAAGTTCTATTTTCTTTATTAAAAACCAAAATCAAATTTGTAGACTAGATAATAGGATAACGGTAATTACTAACATTCAATGGCTTTATGGGATTCGACCTGTACTTACCTGTACTAGCTACAGCTATGCGGTGTACTTCTGGATAAATTAATATTGGTATAGAAATAAACCAATCATGTTTTTGGCATCGTTGCCAAGGACTTTGATATTAGGAACACATGAATGTTATTATTCTAGTCATTAATTTTTGTATTTAATTTAATTTAATTGTATCTTATTGTATTTTTGGCTTATCCATTTAATTATCTTTTGAACTTCTCTTCATTAATAGAGTGTTTGTGGTTTATATTAGGAATTAAGGTTTAAAGTCATCACCACAACTCACCATGGAAGGATGGAGCAGACAGTACTCTTATTGGAACTACGATGTGTCTTCGCAATATGTAACATCACCATATAGGAAAGAGAGGTTTCCTCACATGTTTTTGGAAGCTCAACCGATGTCCATGTCGTGTTACAACATTTGTGGGAGTACCAATTACAATCATGAATGTCGAGCAACAACCTATATGTGGGAGCAACCGAGTATGTACAATTAAGCTTAAGGTGCATCGTACCAAAACAATTACAATTCAGAATGGTGCAACTCTTATGCTTACTGATGGAATGATTACGCTCCAACTGAATATTTACAATACCAAGCACCTCAAGTTAAGGAGCCAACTTTGGAAGAAATGATGGCCAATTTTATTCAAGAATCAATCATGAGGCATTAAGAAATAGAGACTTGTATATAAAATATATTGAATCGAATTGACTAGTTAGCAAAGATAATATCTGACGAGATGCAGGGAGTTTGCTTAGTCCTATTGAAACAGAACCTAAAGAATTTGGAATGAAAATCACCCTTAGTAGTGAAAAAGAGCTCCTAAAAGAAGAAGAAGAGGAAGAGAGTATTTCAGATAAATTAATGGAACTCCTTACGAAAATGAAAGCTAACCGACATGAATTCGAGAGTGAAGAAAAGACAAGGGTTGGCTTATTGAATGGAGTGACATTCCAGGAAGAGCTTTTGGAAAAAGAAGACGAAGAAGAAGAAGAAGCCTCTATCTAAGACGAGGAAGTAAAGAAGTGACAGGAGGTAATTGAAGAAGATAAGCCAGAAACCTTTGTCCAGGAAGAAGAAGAAGAAGAGTGGACAAAGGTAGTTAAGGAAGAACTGATGAAGGAACCATATAAGGAAACTATTTATGAGTCATTAGTAGTCACCTTGAGTACAAAGAGTTTGCACTTCCTCAAAGACAAGCTATTCGAGTTAGACAATAATTTAGGGAGTTTTGTTATCCCTTATTTTATTAACAGTTTGTTATTAAAAAGCGCATTAATGCATATGATTGGATTGATTAATTTTATAAATTATGTCTTGATGATTATCTTGCAACTGGTGGCTTACTTATAAGCCATAAAACCGCTTTACGAGAAATAGGTAAAAGTAAGCCACTTATCATAGACCTAGAATGATAGTAACGTATAGGGTACGTTAAGCTAACAACATTAAATAGCGCTGCATGGGAGGCAACCTATGAATTAGGATAGGTTTTATTTTTAATTTTATGTTATCTCTATTTTTATATTTCTTATTTATTTTCTTTATTTTTATTTTTATTTTCTCTTATTGTTTTATTCCTTTTTCTTTATATTTTGCAAGGATATAGTCTAATATTAGTGGATCAGAAATCTTTGTGACCATAAAGTCACAGGTTCAAGTCACGAAAACAACCTCCTTGTAAAAATACAAAGGGAAGGCTACATACATTATGATTCTTTGCGGAGCCTTGTGTACTGAGTACGTTGACTTTGAATTTTTAGAAATTAGATAACTTGTCATATTCAGGAAAGTACCACAAACGTTCTTACTTATTATATATACTTATATTGTGTACATTGGGGATAATGCATAACTTTAAGTGTGGGGAAGGGATTAGCGATTTTCATGATTTTCTTAATCTATCTATCAATATTGTATGTCATTATTAAATATTAATTTGAATTAGTATTTAAAAGGATCATAGTTAGATCAAAATTAATTTTATAATTTATATTTTTTAATAATTATTGAAATAATCAAATTGAATGACATTGCATATTATTTACAGACATAAACCATCTTTTTCGTGAGTTTTTGAGCCTAAAAGCAAAAATTTCAAAATTTTAAGCTCATTTATTTCTTTCATGTATGTTATCATGTATAGTTGAACAATTCTATAACTTGCTTTTATAGGCATATTAAGATCATATTTGTTAAATTAAACAAGTTTCTTATAATGAATTTTTAGTAAATATCCTTCAATTTTATGACACTTTTATTTTTCCAACCATACCGTACCTAACCCCAATATAACCCGATTAAAGACCTTTTGATTTTTGTTTCTGGCTTCCATGAGGGGTGAAGATATAATAATATTGCAAGCATACAGTAAGAGTTCTACTATGCATTAATTTGAGAGTTTTGATACTTTTAACCCGAAACACTTAAGCGTATTGATTGAAATCTTGGTGAGGTTTAAAGGTTTATGCTTATGATTTCAATGCGATTATTGAGGTGATTACTATGAATATTGACTTGGGAAGTTAATTAACTTGACTCTATTTGAATGTTAATTTGATTAATATGGCATGATGATTTATAGTATGAATGGACATGTTAAGATTAACAGAGGATGGATGTTGTAAAATTTATAATTTTGATTATAGTTTGCTTAAGGATAAGCAAAAGCTTAAGTATAAGGATGTCTGATATATGCTAATTCGACTATATTTATACCTTATATTTGATGCATTTTTGCTTGATATTTTATACTTTTATTGTATATTTGGTACTTAATTTGCTCCAAATACATTTATATGTTATAATTGCCTTTTTAGACTAAACGGAGAAGAATTCGGATGAAAACGCAACATAAAATGAAGATTTGAAGTAATTAAAGGATATAGATCGTGTTTATGGTCGTGTAAGTCTCTCAACTCATGCAAAATTGCAAATTTTGGAGATTTTATGTTATACACGGTCCAATACAAGACCATTTATTAGATCTTGTATCTCTAGAAACCTTAAAAAGTTACTATAAAAAGATGTGAGCGGAAGCAGATGTGGGGAACAGATTTTCAGAGGCAATTCAAGATGCAGAGATCATTCAAAAAGGTAATATTAATCTAGAGATGTGGAAAACATGAAGAAATCATCGACAGATCTAATAGAATACATCATCAAACCTCAACTTGTAAGAACAATCAATAAGAGATAAAGGAAGATTTAGAATAATAAACTTTTTGTTTTTTATTCGTTTTTCTTTCTGTTTATGTTTGATTTTGTTTTCTATCATGTGTAACTAAAAATCTTTAGTGTCTAGGTGATATGAACCCTAGTTTGTGCTATAACATGTTTTGATTCTTTTATCTAATGCAATTGTTTTAATTGATCTATTGTGATCTAATTATGATTTTAATATATGATCTAATGGATCCAGAATATTAGTACATAATATGATTTCATAACATAGAGATTGAGAAATCCTGTGTATGAATAGATCTATTGTAATTGAAAGGAGTTGATTGCAAACCTAGAGATAGGTCAACATAAATCCTCTGGATTAAGGTCAAATATAATATCAGAATTCAAAAATCGGTAAAGCAATCTTAGTACCTTTAACCTGAATAATATCGGTTGATAATTCTAAGATTAGTTATTAGTAGTCTTAAGTGAGTTATTAGCATATGATAGGAATTTACACGGTTAAATAGTCAATAAAATAATTGCATGATAAAAGGTCAATTATTTAGGGGAATTTATAACATAGACACTAGTTTCTTGATATTGATTATTTCTAAGTGATTTCTTTATTCTCTACACAATATTGTTTCCTATTTATTTTAATTGTTTAAGTTTTATTTCTTTATTAAAATCTAAAATCAAATTCGTAGACTTACTAATAGGATAACGTAATTACTAATATTCATTGTCTTTGTGAGATTCAAGTTGCACTTGCCTGTGCTAGCTACAGCTACATCGTGCACTTGCGAATAAATTAATATTGGTATAGAAATAAACCAATTAATAGACAAGCTAGACATACCTTTAAACAATTCAATTGCATTCAACAGAGCTTTTGACAGAGTGTGGATCAGTAGCAGATAATAGTAGGAGATCAATAGCAAATACTAAATTGTATATTTTTAACCTCTTAAATTTCTTGTGGAATCTAAATTTTCTCTCTAGGTTGATTGTATACCTAATGAGTCTCGGGAGTACCTCCATGGCAAGTGTAAATAAACAGGGAGATAGAGGGTCTCCTTATCTGACTCCTTTCCCCCCTTTAAAAATTTGAATGTGATTCCATTAATTATGATACTATAAGATATTGTTGAGATGCATTGATGTATCTAGTTAATAAAGTAGGTAGGCAATCCAAAGCCTCTAGGGTATGAATGATGAAGCACCAATTTAGATTATCAAAAACCTTTTAAAAATCAATTTTAATTGAACAACACCTAGGAAACCTTTTCCTTCCATTGTTTTTAAAGAGAACTTAGAGTATAAGTATAATGTCTCTGATGTTCTTACCCTTAATAAATGCCCCTTATTATCCATTAACTATAGGTTTGATGGCCTGTTTGAGTATATTTGCCAACATCTTAGAAATCATCTTATTTATGAAGTTTCAACAGCAGATGGGCCTAAAATCTTTGAAGGAACTAGGGTTTGGTATCTTATGGATTAGAGTCACAAAAGTCTTACTTGAAATCCCTTAGCATATGCTCTTTGTTAAATAAACTTAGGACTACCTTAGTGATTGTATCTTTGACTAGATGCTATGACTTTTGGAAAAATAGCCTATTAAAGTTATCTAGGTTTAGTGCTTCATTGGGCTTCAAGTTGAATATTACCTTCTCAATATATGTTGACATGAACGTGGCAATTAGAGTAGTATAACTTTCTTGAGTAATTGTATCCATCATGAAAGATTTGAGTAGATTGGTACATGATTGAGTTTGATTATAAGTGCCCAAAAAGTCATAAAAGTTATTAAAGGCAACTCTCAAGATTTCCTCTTAAGGAGATCATTTATCTAAAGAGAAGGTACTATGTTTAGGTTCTTCCTAGCTAATAGAGAGTTGTGAAAGGATACAATGTTTTTGTCTCCATTTGTGAACCCCTTGAACTCTGCTTAATCAAGGAGTTGTGGGCTTTTATAACTTTTAAATGATTATCTAAGGAAATTTTATCCTTTTCATCTTGAAGGGAGTTGTTCATAGGATCCAAATATAGAAGGGTTTCTATAGCATCTAGCTTGCTTTTAATTCCCATAATGGTACAATTGAGTTTTCTATATCTAGCTATATTAAGAAGTTTGAGCTCCTTCTTTATACTCTTTAGCTTCTCATTACAAACAAAGGAAGGAGAACCCCTAAAGCAAGCATTCAATCCTTTCCTCACAACTTCTTTATACCCTTTCTCCTTCAAGAGTTATTCAGTGAATCTAAAGGGGTGATGCAAGGTCTTAGCTTCATCCATATTATGAATAGATATAGGGGAGTGATTAGAGAAGTATGGGTCCCCTAATAATACTTTAGAATGTGAGAAGGAGGATAAGCAGTAGGAGTTTACCATAGCCTCGTTACTACTTATTGCTCCAACTAAAGAGGTTTCCTTTAGAATTGACATCTACCAGTTCAAGATCATTAATACATTTAGCAAGATCATCTATGGAACTACAAAGATTTGCATTATCTTGGGCTTCTAGGGGAGGTAGAATGCTGTTGAAGTCTCCCATTACTAGCCAGGGTAAGTTTATGTTGGAAGGATCTCCCTCATCCTATTCCACAAAGTTACTTTCTCTAGAGAGCATGGCTAGAAGCATAAATAAAGGAGACATTGATAGTGTATATGGTTAGGAGCTTTAAATGTATAAATGGTGGAGCTTAAGATCTTTAGTGACTATTGATCATATGGCTCAATGATTCACCATAGTGATATGATGGTCTAGTTGTACTTTTAAAAAATTGAACTAGTTTAAGAGTAAAGGTGTTGGCTAAATTGGATGTTGAAGGAGAGAGCACCTAAGGGATACTTATTGAAAAGGAAGAAAATGTTTTTAAATATTACTTTTCTTGCTATTGAATTGTCGAGTACGACAACTTACGAAAATCAACAACTAATTGATCTTTATGATTATTGATATAATTAAATAATAAAATAAATTTTAATAAAAATTAATTTATTCTCATGTTAACATGATTGACATATTATTAATTATTAATAAATTAATACGTACTAAAAATTTGTATTTTTTTGGTACAAGTAATAAGATATAAATATGATAAATAAAAATAGAAAAATTTATAATTTTATTTACTAACACTAATAGTCAATTAAGTTAATTATTAATTATTTATAAAAATATATTATAAACAAAATGAAAAATTGGTCATTTTATTTACAAGTATTATTACATAATAAATCACAATATAGTGAATGACTTATTAAACTAATAAGATATTATTACTAATTAATAAATATAATCAATATTATTCTTTACTAAAATTAATTTAATATCTAATACTATTATATTTTAATATAGGTAATGACATGTAAATACGATAAATCAATAAATCCATATATTTGATATATACCTCATGTAATTTGTTATATAAATCACTCCTTTGTTACGTGATTGTTCATATAGAGTGACAAATGTTTGAAGAGCTAATAAAGAATTAACAGAAAAAAGTTAACATAAGTGTTCATTCCATTATTTTTACAAAACACAAAGACTTTATAAAATATTTTTAGATCGCATAAAATTTTAATAGAATTCAAGAAATAACATGAAAATTAATATTTTAACTTAAAAAGTGTTGAATGAAATAAAAGAGTGGTTTTACCGAAAAGAAGATGGCCATATTCAATGTACTAGCAAGAAAACCAAAGGAATAGTGAGGCTTGGAATGGTTAGTTCCATCGTCCATGTGTTTGGTTTAGATATTTTATGTATTTATGTCGGCGGCCGTACTATGTCAGGTAAAACAACCGCAGTAACAATTATTGTAATATGAACGCCACTTTACCTATCGTCAATAATTTAGTACCTTGCTTACGGAAATGGCAGTGAATGGGACATTCAGTAATAATACACAGAAAATGAAAAGTCGTCGGTTGATTCTTCTTCTTCTATTGGTTTGATGTTCTCACGTGAAATAAACTTACTTGAAAAGTCTCCAAGACGTGTTTTTAAGTGGATACTCGGAAGGACTGTGGTACTTCGTTCCTATTTTACTTTAAATATATAAGAAGAATAGATCAAACGACAGGTATTAAACAACTATGTAATAAAAATTATTATATAGTTATTCATAAGGAACGGTGGTTGGTTGAATAGTCAGCCAATAACTAGAACCCAACGATGGGGATAGTGATAACACACAATGTTATGAATACCGTACTAAACTTAGTATTGGATTAAATTTTAGTACGGTACTGTACCGGTACCGGTCAATATCAGATACTATTTTAAGCAATATTTTAAATTTATAAAATAGTCCTTAAATTTTTCTAAAAATTACAAAATAATCCTTCAATATTGTACTGTATAATTTAAACCAACCTTGTCCCAAAAATCATAATAATATAAATTTAAAATAACAACAATTTATTTATTTTTCTTAACATTATTTTCACATATTTTACATATAAATAATAATCATAATTAATATGAAAAAGATTATTTTATCATTATAGAATATAAAATTAAGAACAATACAAAGTATTTAAAATATTACAATTTTATTATATAATAAATAATAATTACATCAAAA
>JAOQMM010000009.1:4938799-4953650 GCA_027563515.1 Erythroxylum platyclados | reverse complement strand
TTCCCCCCCCCCCCACCACACACACACACACAATCGTAATCATGATATGGTTCTCAATGTCAAACAAATAAGATAATGAAAGTAAGTATAAAATACAAATAGGATTGGGAAATCTCCCTTAAATTCCATGTTGAGTTCATAAAGTAGAATCCACAAAAGTCTATAAAAGAACTACCTATAAAAGAAATTAAAGTAAACATTAGTATAAATCAAGAACTAATGTTAGATTGCCTCCCAATAAGTGCTTCTTTGGAAGTCTTTTAGCTAGACTTTTGTTCAATCCTTTCAACCTAACCTATAATTAAAGGCTTGATTCCCCTCTTCTTTGGGACCTAAGGCTCCCTAGCTCCCTTATGTTCTATTAGGATTGGGTTACCATATTCCCCTTCTTCTACCTTTGGGATATGAGCCCTTTTCACTTAACCACCAATAAATCTTTAAACTTCTTGTTAAAAAGGAGATTATTTAAGCATTCTATAGTCTTCAACTTCTACAAAGAGCAAATCCATCTTCCTTTCCATTCATTTCAAACCTATTCAGGTATGGAATTAGTGTTACTATAGGCTGAGGTGTCTACTACTCCAAACTATAACTAACACCTATTATGGAAGAGACTAATGTTTGATCACTTTTGCCAATTCATCTTCACTATCAAAATTGTAACCAACATCTGATGGAGATGAGACCTACACCATTTTTCTTATTTTCATTACCTCATTGTCTACTTCCTCATGCTTTCCTAACCTTTACATGTTCTCCTCTTTAGCATGTTTAACATCAAATGTTTTATCCACTAATAATTGGTAAGACTAACATTTAATCTCTTGGGTTCATCTTTATATGAATATGAAGTTTGACTTGGCCTCTTTCACCATCCATTCTAGCTAGTTAGGTAACTTGCAACTCCAGATTGTGAATGGATACACTATTTAATAGCATCGATTTTTAATTGTCACCAAAGTACCCAATTTTTTCAACTGTGTCTCCATAGAAGACATAGATTGCTTTGAAACCTCTTCTATATAGTTGTACTATGATGATGGTTACTATTAAAATTAAGGTTGTTCTTAGAACCTAAGTGGTCCCATAGGTTTGCTTACTCCATCTCCTTGCTACTCTTAAAAGATATTGGATGGTTACTCAATCTCAGATTATACATATAAGAGAATTGATCATTTAGACTATATCCTCCATAAGTAGTCATAATAATTAGTATTTTTATAGTAATATGGGGTAGGCTCTACATTCATTCATGCATAGGAGGGATGTCCCTACATGTCATAATGATAACATGCCTCCGTACAACCTATGTCACTATTTATTAACATCTTAATCCAGTTATAAAGGTTATCAATTTACACTACCAAATTTGAAACTACATCATAGTAATACCAATCTTCAAGATACAACATAGAAGAGAGCTAAATTATACACAAATAAAGGAAAATAAAAATAAAAACAAGGATTAGTAAAATATAAACTGATTAGTTTCCCAGCAACAATGTCAAAAACTTAATCAACTATATCTGAAAGTGTATAAAGTCAATTATAGCAAGTTATTAAAACTGGAGTAATGTATAGTATCGATCTCATATAGAACTATATTACTATGTATATTAATCCTAGCTAAAAAAACACTAAAATAAATAAGATTTAGGAAAATAAATAAATTGTTAAACTAATGGAAACAAGACAAATAAGCTAACAAAAAGATCAAGAAAACAAATGTTAAGACTTCGAGGTTCACTTTTATAGAATTTCAATTATCACATAAAAATAATTATTTAGGTTGAAGTAACAATTAACCTAGAGTATTTAGGCTCTTTACCAAGGCCCCCAGTTATATCTAACAAGGTAACTATCACAAGTCAATGCGTAATTCAACCTACTCAAATTCATTAAGCATAATTAATCTATTTGGTTATCACTAAAATCTAAGATATTGTCATTCTCTAATGCTAAAATGTTTATTCTCCTAGTGCATGAATCATACTTTATATGTCTATCCTTTATACAATTCCTTTTATTGAATCTATGGTGATGAAGCATAATTCTTAGACTAAGAACAAATAGAGTAAATTTAACCGAACAATAGTCAAACCATGTACTAATAGTCAAAAGATCCATTTTATGCTACATTCTTAATCTTAACTACGGTTTTAAGTTTTAACTAATGTAAAAATTTATTATTCAAATTATTCAATTATTAGAACCGATTAAAAATCATAAAAATTTATTTTTTCGCTACGGTATCGTTTGGTTAGGGTTGGTTTTAACATTTAGCTCCTTCCTCGACGCTTGTCTTACCTTCTCTCCTGCTGCTCCGTTAACAATGGCCTCGGTCACGATGAAATCACCGTTCTCTAAACTCCGCCCCAACGAGACCTTCCCACGTCCAACGAGGCATTCACATATTGCCACCAACAAAGCCATCACCTTCTTTGGCTCCAAACTTTCTCGTAAACCGCTTTCACTTGCAGTCCACACCACTTCTAGACTCCAACCCCAACCCGTTATTTCTGCTTCTGCTCATACATTCGATGTAGTCATCATAGGTGCAGGAATCATCGGATTGACGATTGCCAGACACTTGCTTATGGAGTCGGACCTCTCCGTTGCGGTGGTTGACAAGGCTGTTCCTTGCTCCGGTGCCACCGGTGCAGGTAACCAAAAAGAAAAAATTTGGTGATGGAAATGATTGTCATAAGAAAACTGGCATGAAATGTTCGTGCTCTTGCCAAGTTTTAATCTTCGTGAGTAGTTAGTTAAGAGTTGTTGACTTCCAATTTAGCTCATAGAGAAGTGTTTCTGCTTTGCGCATTTGAGGGACTGGCAGGTCAGGGCTACATATGGATGGTGCACAAGTCGCCAGAGAGTGATTCGTGGGGTCTCGCAGCTAGAAGCCAGAGATTGTGGAACATGTTTGCTGAAAGTGTGCGTGATCAAGGCCGGGACCCATTCGAAGTACTGGGTTGGAAGAAGAACGGTACTTATCAAAGCAGACATTTTTGGGGTCACATTTATTGCAATATCAAAATGAAAACGCTATAAACCGTAAATGTTTGTTTTTTAACGAAAAGGCTTTATATTTGAAGGATGTTAAGTTAAGCAAATTTTTACTTTGCAGCAAAGGTTTCATCCATGTTATACTTAAAGCGTGCTAAGTTAACTGTTCGGGTTTTGGAGGCGTTTTGGCTTCTGAACATTTGTCTAGATTCGGGTTTTGGAGGCGTTTTGGCTTCTGAACATTTGTCTAGATTGGTTTTCCAATGGTTTTGTTTCAATGTGTTTTTTATTGGATGCAATTATACACTTCTTAGCTCTAATTAAAAGCGACTGAACTTGGTTGATGGTTTTTATTTCTGTTGAACTCTGTGATGGGATATCTTTAAGTGAAAAGGTGCGTGATTTATATCCATTCTATTAATCTTCTGCTTTATGGGGTTCTTGTCAGGAAGTTTACTAGTTGGTCAAACCCATGAGGAAGCAGAGATGTTGAAGAGGAAGGTGAAGCAGTTGTCTGAAGCTGGATTGAGAGCAGAGTACTTGTCTAGTCATGATTTACTGTCAGAGGAACCAGAGCTAGTGGTTGGGAAAGATGGTGGGGCTGCCTTTTTACCAGATGACTGTCAAATAGATGCGACACGTGCTGTTGCTACTATTGAAAAGGTTCCTTGATTTTCTTTGATCTCATGGATGCTTGGTGAATATTTTCTTGCTTTGTCATTTCCTTTTTCTTACTATTTCGCATTGAATGTCGAGCCAATTTTGGTACCTGCACAGAAACGTGTTTGAATTCTTGTTTAGCAAAGTGTTTATGAGGTTTATGTGTAGGTCAACCAACAATTTGCATCGAAAGGGAGATTTGCAGGGTTCTATCATGATCCAGTGACGAGCATAGTAAGGTTTGCTGTTAGCCATTTCCCAATTGTTTTGGGACTAGAAAAATAGGCTGAAACAAATGGCCAGAATATTATTTCTATATTCAATAACTTTATCTGCTCAGATATGGTAGCAATGGAGAGGCTCAAGGTGTTCAGACTTCCAAAAGGACATTGTACAGTAAGGCCATTATAGTTGCAGCTGGTAGTTGGAGTGGATCTTTGTTGCGTGACCTATTTAAGGGTTCAGATATTGAATTGGATGTCCCTGTCAGACCTCGAAAGGTTAGAACTGGGACGTGAACAGAGAAACTTCTTAAAAGTTATCTTATTTAGTGCACAAGCTGCTCGTTTAGTGGGAGTGTACGCAATTTTCTCTTTATATATTTTTTTTAAAGAAACTGTTTTTGTAATTCAAACTTGTGACTTTCTAATCACAAACGAATAATTTTTACTGATTGCTCCAAAATTCTCCTTCAAAGAAAATTCTTATTTAACTCTAATAATTTCTATTGGAATAGCATTGGTTAAAGATCAGGATAGTTGGGAAATTTAGAAAAAGAAAAATTGGAAAGCTGACTGAATGTCTCCTAGCATTCCTGGAATATAAGACATATTCATAGAAGCTGTAGGTAAATGTATGGGCAACTGGGTCAAACGATGCCATTGAAAGCATTTTCTGGAAGAGCAGCATCTTTATCAATGCTGTTTGTGTATTTGTACTGCCACATGTGACGCTTTTGATTTCAATTTTTCTCACAGGGTCATCTGCTTGTGCTTGAGAATTTCAGTTCCTTTTCTCTGAATCATGGCTTGATGGAAGTGGGCTATGTTTCCCATTTAGATATTAAAGAACCCAAAGACTCAGCTTCAGGACTGGTTCAACATGGGAATGCACTGTCTGTTTCCATGACAGCCACTATGGACACGAGTGGAAGACTTGTTCTTGGTAACATTACTGACTATAATGTAAACAGACCTTTGTGGATTTCATTTTCCATCTTTATGGTGGAATGATGGTAATATTTAAAATCAAAATGTGGCTCTCATTTTTAAGTAAACTTTTTCCTCTTCTTTTCTTTTGTTTGCTTGTCCAGTTCTGATACACGGTCCTTATACAATTTCTAATTTTGGTTTCTTTCTCGCATATCCTTTAAATTACCTGCGAATATGTTGATGAATGATGATGATGAAATGAGTGATTCCCTTTGTTTGACTATGAATCGCATAAGCTAAAATATTGTTTGGTTCACTTCTCAGTCTTGGATATATTTAAAATCCCTCTTTGATCTGCCAACACCTCTGCCTCCTCCTTTTCTCTTTTCTTTTTTTCTTTTTCCTTGATTCTGAAAGTTTTGGAATTCATCAGACAGGTTGATATGCAATATTGGGATCAATATCTTATATTGAGACTCAGTTTTTCTATTAGCTAAGTGACGTGGCCTGTATTCTAAAATAGTCAATCCACCTTAATAGAACATCTGAATTTTTTGCTATTTATGTTATTTGGTGTTCTGAGATGAAATCTTTTAACACAGAGTACGAAGATCTCATTCATCTATTAAATGAGATCTTCTAGTACAAAGTAAGAACTGCATAAAAGATCTTATCCTCCTATAAGATCATGCTCTCTTAAAAAATTGTATGTTTTTATAAATCCATGTTATTAGAGAGATGAGATTGTCTGAAACAGAGTTTATAGTAAACTATATAGAAGATCTCATTGTATGGTTTTATAAATTCATGTTATTAGAGGGATGAGATTGTCTGAAACAGAATTTACAGTAAACTATATAGAAGATCTCATTCCTCTAAAAGACCATGCTCCCTAAAAAAATGGTATGTTTTTATAGATCCATGTTCTTTGTCTTTTCTTCAAGTTATATGCCTTTGCAGTCCAATCTCACTGACAACGTTTCTTGTTCAAACAGTGATCTAGTGTCTGTATTTTCAGGTAGCAGTCGTGAGTTTACTGGGTTTAACACTGAAGTAAATGACTTTATTGTCAGTAGTATATGGAATCGGGCTGGAGACTACTTTCCCAAATTGAAAGGATTATCGCTCACAGATATCACTATGGGCCAAAAAGTGAGGATAGGTTTGCGTCCTTACAGTAAGTCAACATGCTTTGAGCTTGTCTAATAGAAAAAAGAAAAACAAAATGTTTGTGGAGATTAGAGTTTAGATTTGTGAAAGTTGGTTTTGGCCGTGATTTTTAAGTCAATGGAACAACTTTCTACACAGTGCCTGATGGAAAGCCAGTGATTGGACCTGTGCCTGCTTTATCAAATATGATCCTTGCAACTGGGCACGAAGGCTGTGGGCTTTCTTTGGTAACGGCACATCCATCTTATCCTAAGATCATCATTTTTCCTGTATGAATTTACAGTTGTCCAGCTATATCTTCTACCCCAAAAGTCAGTTTTTGCTTTTCATATATAATATTGTATTGTACGGTTCAGGGAAAAACAGGATGAAACAGACTTATAGGAAGAGGGGATTTCATGCCGCATTGTACATCCTAGTGAAGCCTCTGCCATAAGATTCACAGATTTATGTGCTCTCTTTTTCAGGCTCTAGGCACTGCAGAGATGGTTGCTGATATGTTGTTGGGCAAGCCTAGGTTTGCAGATCATGCAGCATTTTCTGTTCACGGGAGATGTTGAAACAATGCTCGACAATAAAGGAAAATACTGGAAGATTACCATGTCGATGATATCGATTGTTTATGGAGTGCCATTTATCTGGAAACCTACGTCGATGGCAGCAGTGCCGAGGTATTAGAGGCTGAAATTTCTTCCCAGAGTGCATGTAACTGATGTTTCAGAATCCCTTTCTTGTTGTCCTATTGGTCAGTTAATTAGATGAAGTGTGAGGTATTGAGGACTGAAATACTATTTTAAGTACAAAACTGCTTTCTTTTATTCTATTTTGCTTAATTTCCATGTAATGCAAAAGGATCTTAATCTCAATGTTAATTTAACCCTAAAATTTACGAGTACGAATTAAATCCAATATTTTAAAAATTAGATCGGACATCGAATCAATTATAGAAAAAGTTTGAAGTTTTAATCAGTATTAAATTATTATAAAATTGATATATAATAAATAAGAAATAAAAAGTATAAGAATAAATAAAATAAAATGTTTTATTGATTAGAGTACTTTTAAATCTCTCTTTTTAAGGTACTCTAAAATTATTTTAAATAAATTTTTTTATTTATACTAAATTCCTAATTAATAAATTTTTTTAGGGGACATTTTCCACCACGCCGCAAGTGTTATGGGTGCGAAATGAAGTTTCAGGGTCTCCTTTATGGCTGCTTTAAATATAATCTTTACCTTCATAAATCTCGCGTTGAGCTACCAAGTGAAATCAGGCACTCATATCACCCATCATAGTCCTTGTTTTTACATCATTATCAAAATAGAAGCAGGTTCATTTGTGAAGGATGCAGGGATGTTTACGAGTGCTTCTGCTTCCGGTGTGCGTCGGGCCTGTTCCAACTCAACGCCAAATGCATTCTTTCAATTAGTTTAGTTACTAAAATTATTTAGTTAAATTAATTAAGTTAATTTATTAGATTAATAATATTTAGGATTAAATTATATAAATGGGTCTCACACTTTTTAATATTAATTTAATTTAATTTTTTTATAATTTGTACTTTTTAAAATATTATGGTTAAATTTACGAGAGGATATAAATGATGGGTTTAAAATCTCCCTTTTGTCTTCCATGTAATGATAAGAAAGATAGAATTGATTGTCGATTAAATGTTGTAACATAAAAAGTTTTCTACATATATATATGAACAAAAAACAAAAATATATGCTTATTAACAAGACTGTAGAGAATCTCAGCCTCTAGGGATTACAATAAATAAGAAGGAAAAATCGTAAGAGCTTGGAATACCTTTGAAACTGAAAGGTAATGTTGTAGTTTTCATTGCTTAAACAGTATGCATTGTTTTGCCATGTGTTAAATTGATATGCTGTTAGGGATCCCCATTCCCATAATACCATCTTTAGATTCAACATGATCTGTATTTGGCCAGAGCAGGTTGTATGAGATCTTGGCAGGACCCTGTCTGTTCCTAAACTTCGTATTTGAGTTCCTCTCAATGATTTTCCTCTCTATGTCTCGAAGTTCTTTATTGAACTTCTCGAATATTTGCTGAATTTCTTTGTTGCTGATCCACTCTGATGGCCTCTGACCCAAGTACTGCTCATCAGATGAGAATTGCGAGAGGACCTGTACCGATGCCATACTGAGAGTCATTTCGAATCTGTCAGGCAGCATATTATGGTAGTATGCATCAGGATCTCCAAGGAACTCAGCAAACTCCAGCGTTCCTTCCTCTGGAATGAATTTTCGACATCTCATAGGACGGTTTGGAGGGTAGCCAGCATATGCATATTGTCCATAGTTCACAGAAGCATGAAAAGCAGATGAAATCCATATGAGAGTTGTTAGAGCCTCTATTAGGTCAGAAAGCCTCGTCATCTTATACCACCATGTCTCATTGCGCTTATCACCATGACCGACATTTTGGATTTCTGACCACCATGCTTGAATTTCTATATCGTTCTTGACACAATCATCATCTTTGTAGAAAATGGAGCAAAAATCTCTGACCCATTTCTTGATTGCATTCCAGATGTCAAGTCCATCTACACCATATGGATAATCCTGGAAGAGGAGCTGTACCCCAGTTAGGCTGTCTTGATCAGGGTCTTTCACAGCCATTCCTCTGCAAAATAGTTTGTTAAAAGTTGTGTAAACTTCTTAAAGCTGATTCCTTTACCCTATGTATGCCAATAACTAGTTTGGAACAAGTCTCCACTTGACCAAAATTAATAGCTAGATGTCAGGAAAACAACAAGAGTAATTCATCGATCCTTCCTACACTGATAATGCTAGGAAATGTAGTGGATCCTTCTTTGAAAACTTATGGTCTGCATTACCTCTTGAGAAGATCGGCAGGGAGAGCTTGATCATCGAATCTCCACTCTTTATAGAGTTCAGAAGACAGCTCCATAGATACTTCGCCAGTAAACAGGGTCTGTTCAAGAATGCCCTTGGCGTTTATTAGAATGGTCCGGGACAATGCATTGATATGTATGGTGTCTTTGAAATGAGGATCTAATAGTTGATGAATTGGATGCATTACACTCAGCTGCCTTCTTGTTGCAATTATGAATGGCTCGACCACTGCATGTGTGTGCAGCCTAAAGAGTCCCACTTATTATGATAGGAATAGCATGATATACAAGATATGAGGCAGGACTTACAAATTGTGTAGAATAGAAGTTTCAGACGGTATTTCAACTTACCAATGGCTGACTAAGTGGTGGTAAGCTGAGTCATTGGCTACAACATGAGATTTAGCAAGCTGCCACAGTGCTGCGTCGGTACCATTACTTGCTGGTAGGAACACCCGACTCATTACGGTGTACCTTGAGGAACCAGGAAAGCTCAGTTCTATTGCAATCGGCTTTAGTGTGGTATCCTTTCTTAGAAATAACAGTGTTCTTGATGCATAAGCACAAACATCTTTTTTGTTTATTCTGCTCAAAAAGGGCATGAGGTAGTCGTGATGATCCAAGATGAATATCCTCCTTTGGATCATTGCCTGGTGCATTAAGGATAAAAAAAGTATATTTAGTTAAAAAGTTGTGTTCGTTTGAAGTCCATGATAAATTAGACAATGAAAAGATCCATTTACTTCTGCTCTATATGAAATTGCATATGCGAGGCTGTAAGATATGGTCTTACAGCTAGACATGATAAAAAATTACAATATGATTTAGATTCAACTGAAATTTAATTTTCTAATCCTAACATTCTAAGAGTTTAGTCCTGCTATCAACACGGTTGGAATTAATAAAATTGCATCTGAAAGAATTTAACTATTCTCATGCAGTAGAGCTTTCTAGAATTTGCCATTTTAATGTCTTGCTTCCTTAAAGACAAGTGACCTGTTACTCTGTGATTTTAATGGAACACTGTCGTGATGGTAATGTTGTGTTTGGTGGAGTACTTGGGGGCCAGGGTCAGTTGCAGTACCTGATTAACAGTCAGTCCGTCAAGGTTGCGCAGTATGTGTGATCCCCTGATAGTGCTCACACTTGTTTTGCCTTCTGGGGGAAATTTCTGTCAAAAATTTACTTTTAAAAGAGAATGTTTGAAGCAGATATGATGTGAGCATGCGGTAAAATCAATTTAGGAACTGAACCGTCGCACGCATATTAATAATTAAAAGAACGATGGGTTCGGAGGAATTAGAACAAAAACGGTGTCATCATTCTGGTGACTAGGGAGGTAATCTGCCTTCTCAGTCACCAGGCAAAATCCCCGGTGGATGTATGCCCTTAAACAGCGCATGAATTTTTATTTCAGCAGGTGTTAAATGCAAATAGAAAAAGATCTGTTGTTATGCAAATAATATATATAGGCAGCATCAGCAGCGTGATATTGGTTAGTTATATAAATATATTTGTATAGGTCACGATTAACAGCATGGAAAAAGAGTTAACAATAGCAGCAGATGCATCTGAAAGTTGAACGGAACAGTGGTACAAATATTGGTTTTGAGGACATGGATAATAAAGTTAACCTTCAAACATTGAATTCGAGTTGGATTAGTTCCTGCAAGCATTTGGCGAGCAAACTCCTCATCGTCCATCCAGGCAAATTCGTTCTCTGAAATATGATCAAGAAGTCAACCCAACTGCTCAAACAAACAAATGAAGCATCGGCTATCTATCTTATCAAGCCAGATATCACGCTCCGTCACCTGCAATAATTTGTGGTAATGGGAATTTCGAGTGCTGTTCTTGGCTTGCATGTGTGATCTCCTGGTAGAGGTTATCTGGTAATAGTTTCTTCATTTTCTCTGTCATCTTTCCTTCTGGTACTTTATTTCTTTTCCTACTGAACATATCAAGTATTTCTTCAAATGACTTGAAGCTATTTGAATCATTTCTGAAAACGGATTTGACCTCGGGTATCAGAAAATGTACAGCAGCTAGGATTGAACGCGATACGACCTCTGCTAGCTTCCTGGGGCTCAATCTCTCATCTGGAGGAACGTATATATCCAAGTTGATCATTTCTGGTCGGCTTTCAGCTGAAGGTTATATGTTCAAGCTATCAATTGGTAAAAAATGGCTCCAAACTGTTGAAATTTTGATGGAAGTGAATGGAAAAAATTGAGTGCCAAAGATGTTAAAATGCCAAAGTCTGGACACCTGTATTGCTTGAAGGAAGACCTGTTCTTGCCCGACGAGGATATGGACGAAATCTGAAACCTCCGAGGACTGGTCTAATGTAGTCCCGACCTTTGTCAGGAGAACCAAGATCGTCATAGCAATCATAGTCATAAATTCTGTCCCATTCTTTCCTCTCCCTGGTTCCATCTCCCCTCAAGCTTGCAAGTTCCGACCTTCTCAGCTCCAACAAACCACTTGGTGTTTGGTTTGGGAGATAACACTGTGAAATCACATTATTTATTCTACTTGATTGAATTAATGGGACACAGGAATCAACATAACTTGGCTATATCAAGCTTACAGTGATCGAGAAGAAAATTCGTGATGATTTTGTCTGCTTGATCGGATAAACCCAAGACCTGCAGTCAAAGTGGATGATCTCATTGTCTGGAGCTGCAAGAACTGCTGATTGCAGAAAGAATTCGTGCTTATGTTCGTTTGTTATAAGAAATGCCCCTGGAATTCCAAACTCTGCATCCACGAACAGTTTCACCTTGTATGTCGTTGTTTTAATACCATCATGTTTAACGCTCTTTCCGCGCTTGAAGTATGCTTTGCCACTAAGCTTCCCTTTTCCTGTATCTATTGGAAGTAAGCAGCAAGTTAAAAGATCAGTAGGACTGTAGGAGATTGATATTCTCCGAATTGAAATCGTGATGGCTTATTCTTGAAGTTCAGATAAGGACTAACATTTTACAGACGCAAAATTTCTGGCTAAACTATTAAAGTTTGCAAGAGATAGACTGACTTGGTTCAACTACCGTGGCACTATGGACCTGCAAATATGCTGATTTCCCCGGACCCGACCGGCCATCACTGTTAACGACAATGATTTTCCCTCTGATGACACGTTTGGTAGATTTTTTAGTAGTCAGAGCTGGGAGGTCTGTATGCCTCATGGTCTGAGCGGCATTGATACAAGCTTGCAGTTTGAAGCATGGTCGATGGTGCTCCATATGTTTATTTGTGTTGGCTCTGATGAATCTGTAGACTATATTCCAAGAGACGTTTTAATAATTTGTTCCCTGGGAAGCTCAATTCACGTAAAGGTTTAGAGATACTTATCTTAAGCTTTTAGCAATGCTGAGCTGTGGTTTGTACTTGTCATAGAATGAGTAGGAGCATCATACTTCGGTATGTCGGGGGGAGTAATAATGTTCCTAACTTCGCTTATTGGCTATGTGTTTCTGATTCGTTGCTTGCTTGTGCGTTTAACTTCTTAACACTTCCCTTTTCAATTCTCAACTTATTCGTCACACTCCCTTCTCGTATCATAATAAATTTCACTTTGCTACAAGCTTTTGAGTGTCAATTGAATTTATGATTAAATCGTATGAAAAAACAAGTTACATAATTACTTCCAAATTATTTAACTCGATCACATAAAATGAGTTAATTACAGCAATATTAATGGAAGATTAAGATTTTAACTTTCATAAGACTAACATCTTCTGAATTAGACTCAAATTTTAGGTAAAGATGGCAATAAATCGAGTCGGATTGGTCTATTTTTTTCTCGATCGTGAGAATTCTCGGAGGTTAATAGATGTTATTTCTAGGATCTAGAGTGTTCGTCATTGTGAGCCCACTTGCAATCTTCATAAGCTGTAGCAAACACTATTTCTAAAAGAGCTTGATGGAATGACAACAATCTTTGTTTCTGAAGTAAGAGTTTGGCTCACAATTTAGAGAAAGACGGAGGCGTTTTTTATTTTCCATTGCGGTAACGAAGACTCATAGTCAAAAGGGAGACCGTTGATGGTGAAGAGGACCAAATCATCAGACGAGATTAGATCTTCGATTGCTACAAGGTCTACAGTTGTAGAGGTGATGGTCGTAAGGTAATGGGTAATGGTGGAATCTCCTTTTCTAGTGTTGTGAAGTCATCGGTAAATCAGAGATCGTTGAGTTTTTGTTTGTTAAAGGAAGTAAGCTTCGAATGAAATCCAGAGGCTCTGAGCAGTGTCATAGTTAAGGCTAAGGATGCCATAGTGAAGGTGATAGAATAGTACACAAATTTATCCTTTTTCTGCTAGTCCAAGAATTTTGCTGAAGGAGATGAAGGACTATTGGTGGAGGTATGATGCTTTGGTCATGCGTTGATGGATCCATCGATGTACCTAAACAGATCATTAGTAAGTAAGATGTATTTTACTTGGTGTCTCCAAATCAAATAATTGTTATTGTCTAGAATGGTAGTGATGAAGTTGGTGATGTTGGTAATCAGTTGTGTAGTGAATTCTGAATGCAAAGTGAATTTTGGATCTTGTGTATAGTTTGGGTAGATGAAATGGTGTTGAAGATTGGTTGAAAAACAAAATTTAGCCTATGCTCGAGTGAGCTTTGATACCATAAAGAATAAAATGTAGAGGAGTATTTGAGTTATAATGTAGACAATGTAATTCTATATTGATGTTTATATATGTATTAACAAGCATGAATACATTGGTATTTATACACATGTAGTGATAATGCTGACAAAATTGGATTTTATCATATCTTAAAAAACACAAATAGGATGATAAGTTAATGATCCTAACTGAAGTAATAACAACAAAAAGATAAGATTAGGAAGAAGATGAATTCAAAAAAAGGGAGTTTTTTTGGAGAGGAGGATCAAACTAATTATCAAAGTTTTAAAAAACACAGACCGGTCAAAGGACAGGTTTAACGATTTAACTGGTATTAAACCAGTATAAAATCGATATATAATAAATAATATGTAAAGATTATAAGAGTTAGTAAAAATAAAATATTTTATTGAAATAAAAATGCACCAATGTCTATTATTATATAATTAACTAATAATAAAAAAATCTAAGTCTAATATAAAACTTAAAACTAAATTAAAATTAAATTAAGTAATAAGTTTTTTAGTGCCTCTTTTAAATTTTATCCTAAATAATAAGGAACTTATGATGTAATTTTATGATCATTAATTGCATAGAAGAAGAGAATAAAATATTTTTATTTTAAATACAAAAAATCAAATTAATCAACAATTCAAATTAAACATCTTTAGCGAAATGATTATTGATGTTAATAGGTTTCACCAACGAGAAACATGTAATCCAAAAGTGTAAAAATGATATTGTACCAGTCAATTAATAAATAAAAAAACATGCAACTTGAATAAATACTAACTAATTAAACCAAAAGTGTAAAAATGATATTTTACCAAGTTACTTAATAAATAATAAAAACATGCAACTTGAATAATTGGCATTAGTTCACGACGTGATCAACTAAAGTATTCAAAAAAAAAATCCTTCCTTCTTAGACAATTGCAAATAGCCAAATGTCAATTCTCATATGTCACAACACCCTTTACTCCTTTATCATGCTACTTTGCCACCACCACATGCAAGCCTGGTTTGTTTTTGTCTTCCTCTGTGAGCTTCACTTATTTCTTTTCTTTTAGTTTTTCCTGATTTATTAACACTGATCAACTCAGACATTTCTGCAATCTTTGGTGTTTCAAGAAAACCACACGCAAGCCCCCCTTTCCTAGACACTATCTATAAGGACCTTCGGTTCCTTATTCCTTTTTAGGTGCAATGTAATCGGCTGGATGTGTGGGAAAGGAAGCTACTTTGATGGTTACAAGCATTGACGTTGGTTACATGCCTTTGCAAGACACATGGGTCTTCTACCTTATTGATGTGGCATGCATTCGTTAATTGCATGCCAGCCTA
>JAOQMM010000009.1:4917950-4930131 GCA_027563515.1 Erythroxylum platyclados | reverse complement strand
GGTGCTTGAAGTTTCAAGAAATGGTCTATCAATGAAAATTGACAGCCATGGCAATGTTACCTGGCCTAGGCTACTGTTAAAATTAATTATATGCTCTGTGTATAATCAGAAAATTGTAGATGAAAGGATTGAATTATACGAAAAAATTATGTATAAAAAGGTTAGCCCAAATTACTTTGACATTTTTAAATATTTGGGTAGTCATAACGTATTGTTAGATGTCAATCTTAATCTATAGATATCAATTGTTTAATTAGAGAATTAAAGATAAATTAAAAGAGTTTAATTTATCTAATGCTAAATATGATTTAGGGTTATAATTTATATCTATTGCCAACATATTTCAAAACCCTATGGGTCGCAGATAAAGAATGGGTTCAAGAGAGAAAAGTTGGACTTGACTATAACGTTGATAAACTTTATAAGTAAATATAAGATAGTTAATAAATAAAGATCAATATAAGACATTAAATCTTATTTAAACATAATTAGTATTTAATTAGAACTAATTGTAATTATAATTAAAGTTTAATTGAAATTAGAATTAATTTTAATTAAATTACTAAAATGTCCAAATTTTATTATAAATAGGTTTAGGCTCCAAGAGAGTTATCACTTCTTGCCTAACCCTCTTTGCAATAGTTGTATAGTTTTTTAACACGTTCTATGGATATCATTAGATGTCGAATATTTGTGATACTATGATGGTTGAGAATGAGCTACTTGTAGAAATAGTTCGAGGAAAATGACAAAAAATGATCAAACTTCAAAATAAAGTACGAATTAAGATTTATACTTTATTATGTTTTATATGTAATAGAATTCAAAGTGATCTTGGCTTTGAAAAATTAAACGAAAAAGTTTCATTTTTATTCTACTATGTGTAGGATCTGATCCTATCTTGATTTCCCAGTAGTGATATTAGAGCCAACTTTACTTTTATAATTTGATTAAAGTTGCTTGATTATTATTGATTAAAAAAATTAAGGCTTAAAATTTGTTGATGTAAAAGTTGCATAAATTTGAAATTAATTCACATGCCTTGTTTTAATGATTTGTATAATTAATTAGGTTTTTATTTAAATTTTTGAGAAATTAAAATTAAAATTATGCATGTTCCTAATATTGATTAGGCTATTGTCAATTAAGATTTGGTTTTGTTTAATTGAAACAAAATTATAAAACACCCATTTTAGTTTAAGTTTTCTGGAAGTTACTACAACAGAATGGATATTTAGTGACTAAAATTTTCGTCGCTAAAAGCCAAAAAATCATCACTAATACTAATTAGCGATGAATTGTTTTCATCGTATAAATCCTTGTAGGAAATAACTGTAGGCGGCGTTTTCCCCAAATTGTTGCTAACCATTTTTTGCTACGAGTTCTGTGCGTAGCCAAAAGAGATAGGTGATCATATACTGAGTTGTCACTAATAATTTTTTGGTATGCTTAGTTTTTGTGGTGAAAAGGTATTAGCTACAGTACTAGGAATGTAGCAAAAAAAATTTCGCAACATTTTATGTGATTTATCTAATTATTTTTAGTGTCTAAAGATGAATGTAGTGAAAAGTTATTGGCGATGATTTGGAAAACATTGCCAAATCTTTTTAGCTACATTTTGAAATTTTTGATCATAGACATTATTCCTACATTTTTTATCATGTTAACTATAATTATTGGTGACATTTTTAATCCATGTTATTATATGTAATATTTAGATTTTTTGTTTTATAATTTATTTTACAAAAATATAATAAAAATAATTAGAAATTATAAGCATTGTATATAAACAATTAAATATCATTAAATATTAATTACAAACATTGAAAAAAACTTATGTAAAAAAAAATACAAATGTTAGTTTAATGACTAAGACTCGTCCACATTGTCCCTAATTACATAATTTAGGCCAAGTAATTTTTGACCATCTTTTCAAGTTTGGATAATTTTTTTCATTACGTTGTAAGTTTTGTTCATTATGTTCTAATTTAACCTTAAGAGATTGGTTCTCCTTTTAAAGACGGTCCACATATGTTGGTGTTGATGAGGATGGAGCAATTGGCTTAGGCCTAGCCAGATCTTGTACCAAGCACCTTATTGTAAATGTCATCTACATTGAGCTCATTTTCGTCAGACATTGATGTTTGCAACAACTCCTGCATTTTATTCTAAAATTTAAAAAACAAAATCAATATTCAATTAAAATATTATTAGTTATTCCTACATAAATAAAAAACTTAAAATTTAAACAAATTTTTATACTTACATAATTATTTTGTGCTTTTTCAGACATCCAGCCTTCACATTCCTTATAGTGTGTCAGTTTGTCGAGTGTGATCATATCACACTCTTCTCCATGTAGTTCTTTTTTACTCTGTTTTATGAAAAAAATTCAAAACACAATAAATAATATTGTATATATTGATATAATTATAACTTGTAAATAATATTGTTACAGCACATGAATCGAGAAAGGGTCTTCTTGTAGTGACTCCTAGGCTCGTGGAATATTTTACCAATAAGCCTTATGGGAGCTGCATCATGGGTTTCTAGCCTATATACCATCCTAGGGGTTTATTATGCAAAGGATCATCCATAATTATATATGAATTTCTAATGTTAATACTTCTCGATTAATCACTACAAGTTCATAAACTAAGTTTGAATTCATACAAACATTATGGTACATGAAATTGTTACACCACATGAATCAAGAAAGGGTCTTCTTGTTGTGACTCATATGCTCGTGGAATATTTCACCGATAAGCCTCATATGAGCTGCATCACGGGTTTCCAACCTATATACCATCCTAAGGGTTTATTATGCAAAGGATCGTCCATAAGAGATCGAACTCATTCCACTTGCAGTAAATACTTATGTTATTCATACATATACTCATCAATAATTCTAAGACTATTCCAAACTACAACAGAAAACCAGGACAAATGGGAGACGTTAGTTGGACAACTTACCTAGATGGATGAACAACTGCAGACTATAAAGAAAAGGACCAGGTTGGGCGATTATTGACGCTCTTCAACATAAAACAGGGCCTGCGAAAAAGACAATTTCGTATTTAATATAATACACTTGTTCAATAATTTTGTATTTATATCTTTTGCATGCAACGCCATAATCTCAAGAATGTAATATGCATAATAAAGTCAATGTTAAGCAAGTGAACATTAATAAATAATCTTATTAATTATGGTGTAGAAGATTAGGTCATATCTCCATTAAAAGAATGAAAAGGCTTGTTAATAATGATAAACTAACTAGCCCTAATTTTAATTATTTTTGTACTTATATTGATTGCTTTAAAGGAAAGCAAATAAATATGTGTACTAAAATAGGGAACGTATTAGGAACTTTATTTTGCCTACCTAAATGATTAGCTAAGTATAAAAAAAATTATGAAAATTTGGAAAGTTTAAAAGAAGTATCGGGTGTGAGTTAAAAAATAGACTAAAAATTGAAAAAACAAATATGATTGAAGGCCTAGGAGTTTTTGATTTTACCTACTGTTAATAAAATAATTGAGTTGATATTTGAAACTTGAAATGAGGTTAAAACATATGGATAAAGGCCTAAGATTTTATGTTTGACTTACATCTTAAAATAAAAGTGGAATATTCATAAAGTTGGGTCATAGGTCTTAAAATGTAGAAAATGCTATTAACTATGTGATAAGGCTTAAAATGAAATTTATATGCTTAGAGTGAATCTTAGGACTTTAAAAAGAAAAATTATTATACTGAAATTGAAAATAAAATACTTGGAGTTAGAACTTAGAAGTCAAATTGGAATTAATATACCTAGAACAAATACTACAACTTGAAAGTTAAAATTTAATGCTTAGAACTCGGTCTTAGAGATTAAAATAGAGAAAATGCTTAGAGTTAAGTCTTAGGTGTTTTTACTAGTACCTAGATTTTCAAATGCATTTACATTTTGATTTAGAAGTAGTAGGAAAAGAATATGATAGCAACAATCTCCACTTAACAAAAGTAAAAAAAAAAACTCTAATAGAACTTTCATCAAACATCAAATATGTAGTACTCAAATAACCTTCTGAATCCATATTAAGGTTTAATCAACCCATTTTTGACGCATTACACAAGCCACCCACTTCATTATTATCATACAAAACTATCACCATCAACCAAAACACAACACACACCGACGCAACACAAAACCCATCTACTACATCACCCAAACAACATAAACACAACAACACTGACAAAACACAAAACCAGGGGGTAATGAAGAACTCACATCAACACTTACCTTAATGCATGACGATGAAGAAAAAGGAATGAAGATGACATCATGGCGGGAAGAAATGCAAAGGAAAAATGAAAATGTGTGTGGGGGAAAAAGAAAAGCTTATTCGTTTTTGTTTAAAGAAAAAGTAAACGACGTCATTTGTTTTTCATTTTTATTAAATGTTCCAACATTTGGCGATGATTTATAAAAACATCGCCAAAGTATGGACACTACCATCCGTTTAAAAGGGAAGGAAACGATATCATTTGTTACACAACAAACAATGTCATTTTTGTTTCTAAAAAACGTTCCAACATTTGGCAACGATTTATAAAAATGTTGCCAAATGAGGTTTAAGAGTTTTGGGAGGTTAAAAATGGAGGAGGTGGAGAACTACAAAAGATCATTATCATTAAAGAAGACAATATAAGGTGAAGTGGCATTAAAGAACTAAAAGAGTTTAATACCAAAAATTGTAATTTTAACGAGATATACATTTAGAGATTAATACCAAAAATTGTAATTTTAGTGAATTATTATTGTAGGATGCCAAACTAGTAATATAGGCCACACTTTTTAAAAACAAATATACATTGCTGGACGAAATTTAGATAAATTTTTAAGGTTATGTCAAAATGAGATTTAACTTGACTAGTTTGTATAACCCTGGGATCCTTTTTCAATGTTACTAATTATTAAGATTTAAATTCAATTTTTGTACAAACATTATGATGGAAAGCACCTTTTTTACTATGTTAAGCTATACTTGTTCTATCTTTTTATATTAATTTGTACTAAATTTTATCTTTCAACTTAAATCTTTGTCACTTGCTTGATTAGACTTACCAGATCAAACCTATTACATGTTACCTATCAAGTATAATTGGCTTGACGTAAGAAAATATTTTTAAAAATACAATGCTTATAATAAAATAATTATGTCAATAACTATTATACTTATTTTATATAAAAATATATATTTTTTACAATTAAGTGTTATCCTATTATAACATAATTCAACAACTTCCGTTCATAATTCAACAACTTCCGGTTTAAAATATTTATTGAATACGTAGACACTAAATTTTATATTTTAATTATGGTTATCTAATTTCTTCTTTATTTGAATTTGAAGTTTTTAATCCTATTCAAGTGTTAATTTTAGTAATCATGTCATAAATTATTTTTAATATTTTTCTTTATTTTATAAGTGGAAGAGTATTTCCAGTAATATCAAATACTATATTGATTGAAAAAAATATCTAAATAAACAATAAAAGAAGTTGCAATACTATTTATTGTTTGGGAATTTGCTTATATGCTATTAAAGTTGTAATGTTATATTATGAAATAGATTTTTGAAGGACAAGACTAAACTTTATAATCATGAGACTTTGGACATTCTTATCCTTTATAGTTCAACTACTAATTTACAGTAAATGGTTTATATTACTTAAACATGACAGGTCGTATTAGGATAAACATAGGAGCATCTCAATTGTTAATTATGAAGTTCGAAGGGTTGGTTCGGGTCATTAATTAAATGATTAATTAATTAATTAATCAATCCCAATCTGTTATCTTTTCATTAATTAAATGATTCCCTTGGCCTAATTACCATTGCTTTTCATGCAATTAATTCGCGCATCCCCCTCTTACATTATATAGTATTATATTTCCCAAATGCATAAAATCATTTAGGTTATGTTTGGTTGGGTGGTTATTAATGGAATAGAATGAAATGTAATATCATTTTATTGTTTGGAATGAGGGTTTATAATAGAATGGAATGAAATATGATAGAAGGAGAGAGTTTCATATTACATCTTATTCCATCATAAATAGTAAAAATAAGTTACCTCCGATCTGGTAGGTTTATGATGAAATGTAAAATTATAAACAACATTTCACTATATTACATTATGAACTCTTCCATCCTCCCAAACAACAATTTTCTAATATTACTTCTATTTACATTTTATTCTATTAAAAACCTTACGTCTGACCAAACATAGCCTTACTTTCTAAGTGTAGAATGATCTCGTTTGGAATTGAAACACAAGGAGCTTAATCTCTTCACTTGAATAATGAATTTGATAGTGATAAGCCACAAATACTTGGACTTGTCCAATAGCTCTACTTGTTTCAGAATACAAGAAGTTCCAAATAAAAGTTACTTCTTTTTTTAGACTTTAGCCTTGTCATCATTCTCTTGCATAACAGAATTAAAACTACCATCCATGTCTTGATCTCTTGTCCTAAACCGTTTTCTGTTAAGGATATGTCCTTATTTGCAACTTCTTATATGCTATCTTCTTTTACCCCCAAAAGAAAATCTATGTACCTTTCATCAACAAAACTTTGGTCTCCTCATCTTCCCTCTCTCTAATTACTTGCATTAGCGAATTACCAGGTTTGTGCAATTTTTAGTGATTATTCTCCTCCTTAGGAAGCCACTGTTGGTCCTTTTTCGTAAGTTAAAATAACAATGGATCCAGCGGAGCTCCGCAGGGTTTTTCAAATGTTTGATAAAAACGGAGACGGCAAGATCACGAGGAAAGAGCTAAGTGACTCGCTGCAAAACTTGGGAATCTACATACCCGACAAGGAGTTGGTTCAAATGATCGAAAAGATAGACGTGAACGGGGATGGTTTCGTAGACATTGATGAATTCGGGGCATTGTACCAAACAATAATGGACGAGAGGGACGAGGAGGAGGACATGAGAGAAGCATTCAACGTTTTCGATCAAAACGGAGATGGGTTCATCACCGTAGAAGAGTTGAGGTCGGTTCTGGCCTCGCTTGGTCTGAAACAAGGAAGAACTACAGAGGATTGCAAGAGAATGATAAAGAAAGTGGACGTGGATGGCGATGGGATGGTGAACTTCAAGGAATTTAAGCAGATGATGAAAGGTGGTGGATTTGCTGCTCTAGGTTCAATATAAATTATTGCATCTTTTGATGTGACAGATGAAGAACAGGATGCTTAATCGTATTCATACTTTTGGATATGCGTAATACGGAGAGACGAAGCCTTGTGCATGCATGCTTGCGAGAGGAGACCTTGTATTATTCAAATTCTTCAACTGATTCATGACAAAATCCAATACGGTGTCACAACTTGTTCTGATGCTTTAAACTGCTCTTAATTTGCTTTGTTTTTATCATTTTCAATTCGCGTTGAATTTCGCTATATTAGGTTTAATTTTATTTTTCTCATATGCAGTTTTATTTATTTACTTCATAATTCTATTTTATCTTTAATTACAGATAAGTATCTATAATATAGTTTAATTAATTTCTAATAGTGACTAATTTTTAATTATATTTTATGTATATTTATTTTAAATTAGAATTTAAAACAAAAAACTAGCAAGTATTAAAACCTTATGTTTAGAAGTCATTTCAGCTCCCTGGCTCAAAATAAAAACATGCATGTCTGAAAGCCTCAAGTCTAGGAAAACCCAAAGAAGTCATTTTAACTCCCTAACTTAATAACTTTTTAAACCAAATCAAATAATCAATAGATCATGAGGCTTGTGATTGTCATAGCTAAAATGTTTGCAAAAATAAATAAAGACAATGGAGCTAGAGTACACAGTTTTATCGTAGCTAATGAGATTATCGTAGTTATAATTCTCAGAAGACTTAGAACTATGATAATAGTGAATGATATCAAACTTGAAGTCATCTCTCTATAACCTTGTTACTTTCACTTAAAGCTTAAACCTCTCAAATATCTAAGCTATGATAATAGTGAATGATATCAAACTTGAAGTCATCTCTCTATAACCTTGTTACTTTCACTTAAAGCTTAAACCTCTCAAATATCGAACCTTTGACTTCACCTTTTAGTATTGCCACCTCCTTCTCAAACTCGTCAAGATGTTTAAGACAAGCCTGCTAGATTAGACAAAAAGAAAATTTTCCCCTTCCAAAAGTTTAGCTTTATAAATCATCATCACATGGTAGACTTGCCTCATAGTTATGTTGTTGCACTTGCTTTGTATGAAAGAATTCAAAAACATAAACAAATAGGGGATAGGGAAACTTTCTTGATGTGGTGGGTAATGATAAACCCAACTAGTAAAATCTAAGCACATAGATGTAGCTATTCAAGGCTTAGGTATGTTGCACTAAATATCTTCTAGTTGACAGGTTAAAAGGGGAACCAAAATTTTCACTTTGAAACATCATAATAATTTTCACTCATTATCCATGTATTTTCATTAGGGTTTGTCACCACTATCACGCTCTGAATTTTGTAAGTCTTTTATTTATAATACTGAAGCATTTTCTAAATGAACTAAATTTACTTTCACATAAAATCAATTTCTTAATATCAAAATCATATGGCGTAAGAAAGATAAGAGTATGTCGAGGAATAATAGACCAAATGGAAAAAAGTGATATTAATGAGATACTTTGATCTTCAAATTTTGTATCATTTAAATTTATATACATATATTCAACATTAGCTCAAGTAATCATAAAATTGACTTGTAGGAAGATATCAAATAACATTCCTAAGGCATTCAATAATAGAGGAGCATCCAAGCATTCATTAGCCAATCATCCTCCATAACATTCAAAGTTAACAATTGAATAGCAAAACCATTCATCTAAAAAAAATCAGAACTAAAACATGCTGAATTTAAATGAATTGCTCAAATTTATGAAAGGTCTACATTAGTAAACACATGTTCCATAGACCTAGCAGTAACTGAAATAGATAATAAATGGAAAGGTAAACAAATAATGCTAGAAGAATGACGTGTCTCCTTTTCTAGCTTTGAGTCCACCAAATTTAGTTTAACATATCAATGGATTGCATTGTCGTTTGTTTCACTGCCTTCCAATTTTAGTCACTCATGCTTTAGAAAATATGTAACTTTATCTCAAAAAGGAATGCATGTTCCAATTGAATGCCTTGCAACACCACCATGATATTCATATGTTAGCTATGCCTTATACCAATGAGAATATGGAGGCTCAAATTGTTTGTTGGGTATAGACACAATCTTTTATTAACTCAAAACAAATTTGTAGAATTATACCAAAGAAATTTATTTTGGTTGTAAGGGCTCTTTCTTGTTTCTCTATCCACCTTGATTTTATTTCCTCTGTTGTTAATGATATTGTTGACCCTATTGGCCCTATTTCCTCTAAGTATAATGTATAAGTCAAGTATAGCCAAATTATGATTATATAGTGGATTTTGGTGGAGTAGGTGGTTATTGTGATATGAAAGGTTTTTTGAATGGTTGAGGAATTAGAAGGTTAAGTTAAGTTTGAGAAAATGACACGTTACTTAGGAGAGAATTGAGGAAGTGGAGGACCAATCAACACTCTCTCTTTATATTTACTCTTCCTCTGATTATTAGACCTTGTATGGTGGTGAGTGGTAGAGACTATGTCCACTTGGTTTACTTCCTCTTCCTTCTTATTTTAGAATGACTTCTTATTAGGTTCCTAGATAGTTATTTCAACCTTTTCCTTTCTGGTTCCATTGTCTAAAACCTCACATTTACTTGCCAGCTAATTAGAGAGGTGATTTGAGAAATGTTATAACTTGTTATAATATAGATTATTTAACATTTTCAAGTACCTGATGATAGCTTCCTTTTTTGAGAAAGGAAGTTGGGCTTCCTCCTCCTTTCTTAACATACTTTTTTAGATTCTTAGTTGATTTCTTCTTTATTTATTAGAGGTCCTCTTAAGTTGCTATAATGTCTTAGCTAAACCTATACTAAGTTAAGAATGAGTTCACCAAGTTCCCTAGCATTTAACAATTGATTGTTCCATATTAAGAAATCACCGTAATTTTATTCTATTAAGGCTCTTTAAGAAATAGTAGAACAACAAGTTTTCATTGTCAATATATGTTGTTAAACTTACTAAGTTAAATGAACTTTTAAGTCTTAATTCCCATCTCACTTCCCAAATTCTAGCAATTTAAATATAGGAGGTAATTGAATACTTGGTAATAAATTATACTAAGGATGTAGCATTACCAGTTATTTTTATCATCTATTTATATTTTAGTGCGTATTCATCCATTTTATTATCTACAACTCCTTTGTCAACTTACCTTGTCACCTTAATTTTCGTGCGTCATAGAAAGAAGGTTCATACACAAGTGATGGCTCTAAAGCCGAGAATATTAGTGTTGAGGGAACCAATATAGAATGAGTCAAGTATGATGCTCCCATTTCTAGCATAGGACGTACTAGCAGGTAGTCACTGCACAAATGTGCAGTGAAAATTTAGAAACCTATAATGCCCAGTTATTATTGAGAATTAAAGAGTATGTATATATAGATTTTTATGAATAGTTAAAATGTGTAAGTAAATATTGTTACAGTTAGAATTTGAAGGGAAAAATTAGAAATGTATGATACAGGATAAAATATTATAACGGAAAAGAAGGAAAATATATAATAGATGAATATTTAAATTGGACTAATAAAAGTGAAAAGGAAAATTTGACAATTTAAATAGATAAAGTAAAATTCGTTATAATATTTTTGTAAAGAATAGAGCAATTGTAAAATTTGATATGAATTAAAGTAAATCAATGAAAATTTAAAAGGAAAATTTTGACTAAGGTAGAAAATAACCAATAAGTATGTGAATTAAAAAGGAATTACTGACTGAGCAAATAGAACAAAAATAAGAGATCAACTATATAAGACAGAATATAGGAGAAATACGCTTCAATAATAGTTATCAATAAATAGCTAAAAAGACAATGGAACAACAGAAAGAATAGTTTGTATGTGCATTAAGATTACAGTCATTCGAGCACTAAGGATCAATAAATAGCGAAAAAGATAGAGAAACAATAGCAAAAAGAGTTGCAAGTGCGTTAGAATTACACGCATCCGAGATATAATAAACTTTAGGAATTATCTTGTCAATTGATAATCTTTAGGTTGCTGCATGTTTCATAACTACAATTTCTGGAGTAGTAGGCTTCTTGTAGCACATAAGAAGTCTGCCATGCAGATTTCTCGAGATGAGGGCAAGGAGATTCATTTTCTTGTAACACAAAATACAACAAAAGGTTAGACTAAATTGTGGAGAACAGTTAGCATTTACTTGATTGATTACCTGAGAAAATATAAAGGGTATAGGTTTTATTGTTAAAATCATAGTTCAAGAACTGTTGGAACAATTTATGCCAAGTTCATTGAAAATGATGAAGTTAATAGGAATGATGAAAAAAAAATTTGAAAGATAACTGATGCTTTATTAGTTAAAACTATTTATGTATAATACAAGGATTCACCAAACCTTAAGTATTACAGGAAACAAAAAGATTCAAGAATTGCTTGGAATTACAATTCCTAGTAACTAGATAATACATTGTGATTTAAACCAATGACCATGGTCTTCGCATGTTAGTTGAGAGATTAAAAGCAATATCTCTAACTAACAAAACCAGCCTGCTTTAAAGTACCAAACCAGCCTGCTTTAAAGTATCATTTCTTGGTAAGTCTCCTTTATACTTCTGCTCTCCTATCTAAAAATCCTCTTGTCTTTTACTGAATTGATAACTATTAGAAGCAGCTTCGAGCATGTAATTTCTGAGCCCATAACTGGAGCCAGGGGTGAGATAGAGCGTAGTATGGTCACAATCAAATGAAATAACATAGTCTAAATCTTGAATCACAATCAAATGATATCTACTAGTTTTAGACATAACCAAATAATTTAGATGATAAGCATTGACACATAGGTAGTTAAGTCAGGTCGTTCTTGTTTGGCCGAATTCCTTATAAAAAAAAAGGCAAGCCTATTTGCTTTCAAATGCGTCCAAAGCTCCGATAACGACCAAATCGACCAGTCTTTCATTCTGGGTCAGGAGAACCACCAGGAACCAGCTACATTACAAGACACTATATTATTG
>JAOQMM010000009.1:4899179-4909792 GCA_027563515.1 Erythroxylum platyclados | reverse complement strand
GGATTAAGATCGTGTGAGAGCGAGTTAGGAGAGAGTGGCGACTCGGTATTCCTTCCAGGGGGTATCGGGGCGTTACATCCATAATCTCATAGCCTTTTTTTTAATTACATTAATCATGATGATAATGTCATCCTCACCTTGTAATTCTTTAATGCATCCTTAAAACAATCGTGGGGAAATTTATAACTAAAAATTTAAACCTCTTTGTAGCCTAAGTCCTACATAAATTGTAACATGGTCAAATGATCAGGCTTTACTATAAAATTATACAGTTCTCCACCTTTATATGCATGGTTAGGCTAAATTTAAAGGTCCCACCATGCTAAAAATGAAACTCAAGCCTAGGATCTACCATATAAGAAAGACAAACAACTAATAAAAAATAATTTATGAAGTATTAATTAAAACGTGTTCTTTAGTTCTAGGAAATATAACATATGTACCCTGATAAACAATTAATTGACTATATTTATGTACCCATATTTAGTGTGTTTTGCTTGTTATTTGAGAGTCTTATGGTATTATTGGTTCTTGTTTTGCTTCAAGTGTGCTTTTAGGTGATAATTGCTTTCATAAACCAAAAGGAGAAGAATTCGGGTGAAGTCAAAGTATAAAATGGAAGAATTGAAGCAACTTTAGAGATACACGATCATGTATAGGACTGTGTAAGTCATTGTGAATGTATGGAGCTTTAAAGATACTATTTATGCCCATGTGAAGATACACGCCCATGTATGTTACCTGCACAAGCTTCTATGACTATGTAAAGTCAAAATTTTATGGGATAATTTAAGATATATGGTCACCTACACGGCTATGTAAATGACCGTGTATATTCTAGAAAACCTAGTTTTTACTATAAAGGATATTATTAAAGGCTACAGGAGGAGGTAGATTTAAGAATCATCATAGACACCAAAAGAAGGAAGAAAACACCAAAAAAAGAGGCTACATGTCACAAGGAAGAATATCAAAAGCGGAAATATCAAGATCAACTCCAGTTTTCCAGAATTTCTAGATCAAGGCTTTAAGTTGATTTCATTATATTCTCTTCTTTTATTTCATTGCCTTGTATGACAAATCTGAATGGTTGTGTTTTAAATACAATTATGGATTGCTAAATTAATATTAGGTTTTTATTCTTGAATTGTTTTTGTATAACTTTTACCTTGTTGAATTCAATATATTACTGTTTTATGATATTTGTTATGCTCATATTCGATTTGAATCGAGAGATTGAATCAAGATATTTGTTTCAAGTTGCGCAATGAGAGTTGGTACCTTAATAGGCTTACAAATATCAGGTTAATAAGCAATTAAAGAGAGATCTTAATTGTCAGTTAATTATCTTTAGGATTGCTTCAAATCCCATTGAGTAGTTAATAGTAGTTTTGAGAAATCGAGAGACTTCTATCTTTATCTCAACTTTTGTCTATTCAATTGGGATTACTTGATTAGATCTCGAGGGAGGTCAATCAAAACCTTTGGATATTTAGGATCAAACATAGATGAATTAAAAAGGTGAAGATAAAACAAGGATAAAATAATCCCTAAGTTTCCATTATTGAGTAACTTCAATTTCATTGTTATCTTTTATTTTTCAGTCATCAAGTTTTGTAAGTTTACTTTAACTTTCAGTTAATTCAATCTTTTATTACCTTAGATAAAGTGTAATTCAATTTTTTAGGTGATATATTCTATCCTTTTGGGATCGATATCAGTTTTACTACAATATACAACTAATATACTTGAGGTATAACATAAAACAAGCAAACAAGTTTTTGCCACTATTGCCAGGGATTATGATTTTAAGTTCTTATCCAATTTGAATTCTTTCAATTTAAGGAGTTTAATACTTTTTTCTTGTATGATTGTAGGTACATGAACACAAGATCCATAAGGAATTGGAGTAACATAAAGGATAAACAGGCTTCTGACATCACTAAGCAATAGAGGGAGATTTGAAAAGTGAGATGCCAAGAAGCGATAAAAAAACAATGGCAGAGGAATGAAATCAAGGAAAACATCAAATAAACCTATAGACTTCATGACACCATGGTTCAATGCTAATCAAAAAGGGATAACGAGACCATCAGTACAGAGAATGTCATAATATGGGA
Source organism: Erythroxylum platyclados (assembly GCA_027563515.1). NCBI lineage: Eukaryota > Viridiplantae > Streptophyta > Magnoliopsida > Malpighiales > Erythroxylaceae > Erythroxylum > Erythroxylum platyclados. The sequence continues at coordinate 4,907,672 of JAOQMM010000009.1, read as the reverse complement.
GCAGGTGGTGTAAGCCTTTTAAGCTGAATGCTTCCCTTTAATGAAAACCACTAAACTCATAAAGGAAATTGCAAATTTCTAGCAAAGTGAGGGGGTGTGTTTATATAAAGCATAGGATCGATTCAAAGAATTATAAAGGAGTTGCCCACATTATAACTTGCCAAAAGAGTTCCTTTTGCAAACATTCTACAATGGAGTAAATCCATCCACGTGAGGCATCATAAATACAGCAGATGGTGGCTCTTTAATGAGGAAAACGAATTAGGTAGCATATGATTTGTTAGAAGAAATGAAAAATAATAGTTATCTATAGATATCAGAAAGAAGTAATAGCAATCAACCTTTAAAGATCAAAGGAGTGCTTATTGTTCATTTAGTGAAAACTTTGCAAGCTTAGATGTTAGCCCTTGCCAAACAATTGAACAATCTGAAAGTCACATCTTCCAGCCGACTCAAGGCAATTCAACATGGATGTGAAATATCCAGACAAGAAAGCCTTGTCTCAGCTGATTGCTTTTTAATGGGAAACAACATAGAGCGGCTCAACTTCATGGTTACACAATATGGTTAGGGAGGTAATAATCCCTAATCTAATACTTGCAATCCTGGGTGAAAAAACCACATGAATATTTTTTGTATAATAATGCAAAAATCCAATGAGAGCCCAAGGCCTACCACGATTTCACCAAGATAGGCTCAATTTATTGGAACCGAAGATGGATAGGCTAATAGATATGCTAAATTATAAGTTCACGAGCCAAGATGAGAACTAAAAGAGGATGGAAACTAAGTTTGATCAAATTGTAAAGAATCATGCATCTTCTATTCACACTCTGGAGGTTTAATTGGCCAATTAGCTAATACATTATCTGTATGAAGTCTGGGGAGTCTCCTGAGAAATATGGAATCTAATCCAAGGGCTATAACAATAATAATTGAGAGCGAGTTAGAAGAATCCCACCAAGTAGAAGACCTAGAGGAAAAGGACTAGGATGAAGAGACGAAAGAAGAAACTCCTTATATTACTCCTCCTCCATACGCACTAAAGATTATATTCCCACAGAGGCTGCAGAAGAATCAAATGGGTATGCAATTTGTAAAGTTTAGGGAGAAGTTGAAGAAATTGCAAATCACCTAGCCTTTTGTGGAAGCTTTGGAGAGCATACCAAGTACATGAACTTTCTCAAAGACATCTTATCGAACAAGCGAACTTGGGAGGACAACCAAACAGTCTCTATAAGGGAAATTTGTAGCTCCATAATTACCACATTCTCTCAAAATTGAAAGATCTAGGGAGTTTTACTATACACTATGTAGTTGGTAATTTAGAATTCTCTCAATGTTTATGTGATTTAAGTGCAAGTATTAATCTTATTCCTTTGTCAATTTTCAAGAAACTAGAGCTAGGAGATGTGAAGCTGACTTTCATGCTTATTTAATTCGCAAATCAATCTATAGAGAAACCATTTACTGTGGTGGAGGATGTGATAGTCAAGGTGGACAAATTTATTATTCTGGTGGACTTCGTAGTGTTAAAATTTGAAGAGAATAGGGATTTTCCACGTATTATTGGTAGATTGTTTATGAATATAGGAAGAGCCTTGGCGGATGTTTATGAAAGGAAACTCATCCTTCAAATTGGTGATGAGTAAATGGAATTTAATATGAATAAGGAATTGAAGAATTTGAAGGAAAGCAGCTCTTACATAAAGATTGATATAATGGATGACTATGTAAAAGATCAAGAGGAGTGCAATACTAAAGAAGTGAGTGTTGGGGAAGTAAAGGACGAAGGAGAACTAGGAAAGGAGGAGTTAGGGGTTAAATTGAAGCAAGAGATCTTAGCGAGAATGGAAGCACCCATGATACCCTCCATTGAGAAACCACGCATTCTGAAGTTGAAAACCAATGCGGAATAAGAAAAGAGAATTGTGGTGACAATTAGAAAAAGACTGAGAGCCATAGGATGGAAAATTTGGACATAAGAAGCACAAATCCTAATATGAAGATGCATATGACCTTCACAATCAAAAGAGTTGGTTGAAAATAATTGAGCTAAAATGACCAAGCTAAGGAACTTAAAATTAACTTGTTATTTTGTAGTTAGGTCTTTCATAAATTTGTGTTTAAAAGTGCTTTGTTATTTTTTTATTTTTTATGATTATTTCATAGAGAGTTGATTGATGGATGTTCATGCATAAAGTGTGTCCAAGTTCCTTCTCCGAAATCACCACCACCATTATCCATATAAGTATTATTGCCATTATTTTTATTCCTTTTATTTTTGTTTGTTATATTTTTTATATATGTTATTTTTAGTTGTGTGTCGTTTTTCACATTGAGGACAATGTGTTATTCAAGTGTGGGGACATATATGCAATTGAATATCATTTGTGTGTGAATTTGCATTTGCATTGTGTTTGTTTATTTACATTGTATTATTTTTTAATTAGATTACCATTGTGTAAACATTTTGTTGCATCTGTGTGCATTGTGTTAATGTGTTAATGGCATAAAATTGAAAGGAATTAGCTTATCTATGAGCATGATCATTTAAATTGTGCAGAAACATTAGCTTGTGAAGTTGCATTTTAAGTGTTTCTGAGATGAATATGCATTTGGATAAGAATAGTGTACTTATTATATCAATTTATGACAATTGTTTGGGTACACTTGTAATTAAATTCATTTAAATTGGTAGAAATTATTAGTCGCTTTTTTTGGGAGTGATTGACTAAGAAGAAGTGATGTGGGTAAAATGTGAAAAAAAAAACAAGACAACAAAGTGTGGTGTAAATGTGTGAAATAAATTTCCCACTCCGTTGACTTGTTAAAAAAATTGGGTTAAGAATAGAGCTAGTAGCTAGTTGTGAGCTATGATATAACTGAGTAGTTAGGGGCATTCACGACAAAATATTTTTCTTCGTGTCAAAAGACTAGAATGACACTCCAACCAAGCATTATAAATATTGAAGTTATCAACAAAAATAATCCTATGGATCTTCTTGTTAAAGATTAAAATAAATTTTATGAATGAGTACTTAGTGATGGTCTACCTCTTTAATTGGTATCTAAGAATGGGTGTATGCTTAAAAGTGTCATAGACGTATGAATAGGTGTTGATATTTTGTTTCATATGTATATTTAAATCAAAGAATTTGAACATGAATGTAATAAGTTAGTGTATTAGAACTTTTTAAGTGATTGATGTTTATGGCTAAGTTTAAGAAACACTCTCTACTAGTTAGGGTTAAGGTTATATATTACTGGACATCCCTAGACCCCACATTTTAGTGAGATTTTTACTGGGTTGTTGTTGTTGTTGTACGTTTATGGCTAAGTTAATTTCATAAGATTTGATGTCATTAAACCATTATCGCATGGTTGTATGAAAGTATGATTATTTGTTTACGTGTTTGTTTATTTGTGGTTTTAGTTTTTCTTGGGGACAAGCAATAGATTAAGTGTGGGGATGTTGATAAACAATTAATTGACTATCTTTATTTACCTATATTTAGCATGTTTTGCTTGCTATTTGAGAGAATTATGGTATTGTTGGTGCTTATTTTGCTTTAAGTGTGTTTTTAGGTGACAATTGCCTTCATGAACCAAAAGGAGAAGAATTTAGATGAAACTGTGGCATAAAATGGAAGAATTGAAGCAATGTCATGTATATGGGGTCGTGGGAGTCACTGTGAATGTGTGGAGGTTCAAAGATGATGTTTATGCCCGTGTGAAGATACACGCCCATTTGTGTTGACATACACGGTATATATTTCCTATGTAAGCTTCGTGATCGTGTAAAGTCACAATTTAAAGGGTATTTTGAGATACACAATCACCTACACAATTGTTTAAGTGATCGTGTATATTCTATAAAACCTAGTTTTTACTATAAAAGGATATTATTGAAGGCCACAAGAGGAGGAAAATTTAAGATTCGTCATAGACACCCAAAGAAGTAAGAAAAAACCAAAAAAAAAGAGTTTGCACATCACAGGGAAGAAAATCAAAAGTAGAAACATCAAAATCAACTCCAGCTTTCCAAATTTTCCAGATAAAGGCTTCAAATTAATTTCATTATCTTCTCTTCTTCTATTTCATTGCCTTGTATGGAAAATCTGAATAGTTGTGTTTTAAACATGATTGTAGATTGCTAAATCTATATTAGTGTTTTATTTTTGAACTGCTTTATATAACTTTTACCTTGTCGAATTCAATATGTTACTACTTTGTGATATTTTTTATACGCATACTTGATTGAATCAAGAGATTAAATTAAGATATTTGTGTTAAGTTATGCAATGAGAGTTAGTACCTTAATAGACTTATTAATATCAGCTTAATAAGTAATTAAATAGAGATCGTAATTGTGAGCTAGTTATCCATAGGATTGCTTCAAATCCAATTGAGTAGTTAGGAGTAGTTTTGAGAAATTGAGAGATTGCAACTCAACTTATATCTATTCAATTGGGATTATTTGATTAGATCTCGAGAGAGGGTAATCAAAACCTTTAGATATCTAGGATTAAGCATAGTGAATTAATAAGTTGAAGGAAAGACAAAACAAGGATAAAATAATCACTAAGTTTCTATCATTAAGTAACTTCAATTTATTGTTATCTTTTACTTGTTCAGTCATCAAATTTTGTTAGTTTACTTTAATTTTTAGTTAATTCAATCTTTTGTTACTTTAAACAATGTAATTCAAATTGTTAGGTGATTATATTCAATCCTCATAGGATGAATATCAGTTGTACTACAATAAACGACTCGTATACTATGGTATAACATAAAACAAGCAAACATACATGTTATTATTTTTTTCAACTCTAACTCTTTCAGGATTCATTTCGAGAAGGTTTTTGACATCTTAACTCACAAGCGTCAATGTTATGAAATAATGAAAGAACCTAGATACACAAACATATTTTATAAAGTTTCAAATGATGAAAGAGCTTACATACACAAGCATACTAAGCATCTAAATAAAAGTAAGCTTTATGGTTTACAAAATGATGATCCCTCCCTCTTCTAATTGTATTTTATGTGAATATTTGTCCAAGCTAATTATTTCAAGATAATAACAAATAATTTTACTACCTAATAGATCATATCATACATGTTGTTCAAATAATCAGATAAGAAAACTTTACACATCTCTATCAATAAAGAAACCTAATAGATAATGTTATATTGACTCAAATCCATCTACCAACCTTTTGTCAGCTATGATTGCTTTTTCCCCATTTAGTGCAACATCGACAATCTCTTTTACCAACGTTGGAATCCAAGCATCATTATTTGGGAGAATTGACATCCAAAACAAGATTATCTACCAATAACTACTGTACTTATTGCAACAATAATCTCAATTTCAGATCTTAGCCACCTAACCTTTTCATCATTCTCATTTTTATTGCATCTCCCACTGTTCTCAACCAAACCAACAGGAATAGAATAATCCTATAAGCATTAAAAGCAAATAAATAGTTATTACACAGGAGATAGTGTATGTAGAAAATATTTTACTGTAAAATTCACATGCAACAATATACAATAGTGACGATGCTCCTCCTGATGATTTTAGTTTTCAAAATTACCGTAACAACCTGCAATTATACTAATTATTCCACTTAATACCCACAATTGATCTACTGATGTACGACAAACAGAGACTAGGACTACAGTTCGACGAAAGCACATACACTTGGGAGTTTGTAACAACAATCAGGAATTTAAATATGACTTTAAGGTTCAAAAATCTAACTTTTAAGGTTGAGGAGTATACATTAGTTCATGTAAGCATTTTTCGAGTTTTTGCAGGAAAATGGTGATTGTTGGATTAAAATTAATGTAGTCTTTATGAAATCGCCATGTTGTAAAGTTGGAAGTTATCGCGAGAACATAACCACAACCGACTGGACCAAGAATTACTTATGTGTCTGTCGCCTACATCTTTATCACCTGCTATCTCTCCGGCTGCGTCCCTGTCACGTGCGTCGCTACCACTTCCACCTACATCCCTCACCACCACCGGAGTCATCTTTGATTATGGTTCATCTTGTTAGTTCAAGGATTTGGGGGAAATAGATAGGTAAGTTAGAAATATTAGTTAGTCTGGTAGGTCGGGTTAGGATACGTCAAGTTTTGGGTCAAATAATTGGTACACATCACCTAACATTATCACATCAGCATACTTTAATTGGACACCGTGGCCTAACATTGTCACGTCACAACTTCCGGGGCTTTCCGGTGAAAGTGAAACAAAAGAAAAATTCTAAACTACAAAGACTTTTTTCAAAATTTTCTGAAATATTAGGAGTGTTTTTGTCTTTTGACTCTTGAATTTTATAAATAATGCATTACTCTACATCATCTCCTCTGCACTTGATAGAAGAAGAAATAAAAAATTCAATATTGACACTTGAGGCAGCGTGGAAGTGCTTACCATCCCCAATGTTCCAAGTTCCGTGAAAAAACAATGGAAGGGGATTAGCATCAAGCGGATATAGAAAAAAAGACATAATGTACAAAATGCTTGTTCTAGACTAGAGACATTTGCAATCTGTCTCCACCATCTGCTCACTTTCAAATTCTCTTACAATCTTAACAATATCTTGTACTTTGTTTGACATGTGATTATTATGTTCCTCAATATAAGACAATAGTGTCCGCAATTGCTCCTGGTAAGCTGCACATCGTCGTTTACATCGTTGCCTCTCATTGTTAAGCTCAATGATTAGTTCTCGTATTCTGCGGTCCTTTTCATCCTGCAGAATTCAAGATAAAATTTTGAGGGAAGAAACCAACAGAAGGCTGAACAAAACTTTGAAATAAAAGCTGAGGCTTAGCTATCGGTGGTGTCCATGAGAGTAAAACAGCAAAATACAAGAGCCAATATCTTGGAATCAGTATAACCAGAGCTCTAGGGATTTACAGAGCAATAACCACAAGCTAATGGCCAATGATTGACTGTCATCAGAAAACCAATTAAATCAAGGTTTCGAATGGTGCCTAACTAAAACAAGTGTTCTACAACGTTTTGGAATTAATGGAATGCAGAAGTTGGCTTGTCAAATCTCACTTCTGCTAGTTGTTGACCAGAATAAAGTAGACCTAATATCCAACTAAGATATTGGTCACATTCAATTAGGGTACAATACCAAAATTCTGAACAGAAATGACATACCTCGTTAACCAAATTCTTGGCAGATCCTCTCCATGGCACCTTACTTGGAGACAATAATGCATGATTGTGGTCTTTAATGAATTTGGTGACAACCCACTTGGCACCATCTCTTAAAGCAAGCCTCAACATTGCAGGACATCCCTCTCTGGTGATAGGCGGTGGAGGAAGAACTCTGTCCTTCCGGTAGATATATTTCTTTTCACGAAAACCTTCTTTTGAACAGACAAAATCCTGACCAATAACCATGTTATTAATTCGAGAACGCCGATTATGATGGATTCGCACTGTAAACCCGATGCTCCTGCCGTAAGCAATATAATATTCTCGAGCATCATCTCTTGAATTGAATTCCATACCAATATACGGCTCCATACCATCAGCTGCCAACGGTACAGTTTCACCAAAGTGCTCTAGGATCTTATCTTCACTCAAACACAATCCTACGGTTCTTGAAAGCTCATCATCCACAAATTCATGTCCATTGTAATTCTCCACTTGAAAATACTTTTCACTGTCATCTGAATCAAAGGTTTGATTGGATGTGCTCTCCATTACAACCTTGGTGCAGATCTAGACACGCTGCTCATCCAATCCAATAGTGTTGCAAGCAGGAAAATAAACAATCAGATTTGTTCACCCTCCTCATTTCTTTAACTTACAACCAAATATTTGAGGTAAATTTGGAACATAAAGACCACAATAGATTCCACCACATGATGAAGGACTGCTTCGTACCCAAATCAAGCACAGATTAGAATAAGAACTCAACAAACCCACAAAGTAAAATCGAGAACAAAAAGAAACGTGATCAGCCATGGATAAAAATCCCCAGATTTCATATTCTAGCTTTAATTTTCAAGGCAACCAAACGGCAAATCCTTTTTTTTTTCTTTGTTTTAAAATTTTACAGAGAAAAAATAAAGCGAGCCGAAAGAGAGAGAGAGAGAGAGAGAGAGAACAAATAGGCTATTGAAAATTTCTAAGGGGTCCATGAACGTACCAGATACAGACGCTTAAAAGAACCCTAATAGTGCTAGAATAGTAAAGTGCACCTAACACCACTCTTTTCTCTCTTCTTCTCTTCTCTCACCCGACCACTCCACTCATCTCTCTCTCATTTTTTTTTCAGCTGCTTCTTCTCTCAATTTTTGTACCTCTTTGCTCTCTTCTTCTTCTCCATTGATTGTTCTCTTGGTTCCAAAAACATAGGGCTTTTGTTGCCCTCCTCAAGAGCTACAAGTTGGTGCAAGTTGGATGCTCCAACTCACTCCACTTCTTCCAATTTCGTGAGCCCTAGAATC
>JAOQMM010000009.1:4816946-4838576 GCA_027563515.1 Erythroxylum platyclados | reverse complement strand
GTTATGGAAATTTTCCCAAAAACCTATTTTATTAATTTGGACGTTGTGATTCCATCGAAACGCCTTACAAGGTCATCTAAGTCCATTTAATACACAAAATTATATCAAAATCCTATTTTCTTCACTCTTCCAATTGATCGTTTTGTATTGACAGAATTTTTCTTATTACACTATTTTCTTAAGTTATCAACATATATTCGTACTTAGGAAACATTACAACATAATGAAGTTCGGGGTCTTACATTCCATGGCAACTCCAAGCATATTGAAATTGATTACCACTTTTTTTAGGAAATGGGACAATGACATATTCCATATATAAATTAGTGACTATTTCTCCCCCTTTAGGAAATAAGAAGATTCTTACTAATATTGTAGGGTATGTTATCGTATCTTTAGGAATTAATCAAACCAAATATCTTTTCCTAATTCTAAGAACTAATTTATGCATTTTGTTTGTATGTTTAGCTATTTATACTCTTTTGTATCTTTGGTGCAAGATGGAAAATTAGAATTACATTTTCTCTTAAAATCTTTTCTAAATTTTTGATTAGGTTTCATATAAAGAACAAAAGGTAAGCTGATCAAAATTAAGAAAAGATCAACTTATATTAGTGATGTTTTAGAATAATTCACACTGAATTATATAGATATTATATGCTAATGATATATATATAACTTAAGGAATCCGTTGTTTTCATTGATGATTATTCTTACCATAGTTATTTATTCTTAATTGTGAATTTTTTTTTGAAATTACTAACAAGTTCTAAATCTTCAAAAATTAATATTGAGAAATAATAAAAAAAAATTAATCAAGATAGTTAGATCTAACTTTAGAGGGGAGTACTATAACAAATATGGATCTTCTAGATAATAAAAAGTTCACTTATCAGATACCTATAAAGTTATGTATAATTGTTGATTTTACTATCTTAGATAGTCTTAAATAAAATAGTGCCACTGTAAAATCACACCCTTAGGTATATGTGAGTAAAATAGGAGCAAAACTCTATAATTCTTTTATAATGAATCCATCCTTAACATAATCTTAAGAAAAATAGTATCAAGTTGAGAAAAATATAAAAATATATTTAATAATCTTTGAGGTTGGAGTTTCCTTTATGAAACATGATTTTGTAGCCATAATAAAAATACATAGCGTTATAAATATACTCAATGTTGTTTCCTAAGATACCTAAATCTTTATAAGGATACATATTTTCTATAAAGAAGGAGCTTTCAAAATTGAAGAATTACATCTAGCAAAAATTTTGGAGAATAATGTGCTTAGAGAAATAATTCTACCAAACTTTAAAGGATAATAATGTGCATAGGGCTATAATTTGTTATGTAATATTAATCCATCAATGACCAATTGATTATTTATTCATGATTGATCCAATACAGGAATAAGAGCCCATGCAATGTCTATAAAGTGGTTTCTTACTACAAAAGATAATCTTAAAACATTTAACTAATAAGATCAACTTAGATCACAAGGCCTAATACTTCTTCTAATTTTTTAATTTATTTAGGAGAAAGTGACTATAAATGAGACATGTAATTAATTCAATCAGGTTTTAAAAAATATTTTTCTAATTCTAATGAAATTTATTGTGGGATGCAATGAGAGATATAATGTAGTTCATAAAGAATAATAAAATATGAGAGCATGTGGAATTATCTAAATGTTGTAAATTATTTGTTTTAATAAATTTATAAGAAAAAAAAAGGTATCCTAAAGTAAAGATTGAATTATTTAAGGCAAATTAGTTATTGCTTTTACATTGATTACTAAATTATAATTTATTATAATTTGAAGTTAATATAGAGGGATGTGAATTTTTTTTTAGAAATAAGTAATGAATTAAGCCTTGGAAGAAAAGAAAAAGTGGCAAAGGAAAATTAATCTAACAAATCAAGTGTCTCCATAAAAGGAGATCACATATAACTAATGGCTAAGTAGATCAATACAAATAAAGATCTCTATCCTTTCTTCTGGAAATATATATTAAACCTTCCATGTATTGCTGAGATAATCCAGGTTTTAAAATTTGTGCTTGAAGATGCTCATGTAAATTTTGAACTGTTGCAACAAGTTCTCATTGCTCTTTGCTAAGGCTTTCATCATGAAAACATTGTGTTCCTCTCATCCTTAGTGGTTGTGACTAGATATGAAAGTGTTTAGCAAAAGCACCATTTTATGGTGATGGTTGGATGACTAATGGTTGAGCATCAATCTATTATATTATTCCATTCCTTTGGAGCATCAACGATGTAGCATTTGTGTAGCATTCTTCTCAAAGTATCTATAACAAACTCACATTGAAAAACTAGATGGCTTGTGCTCTCTCCTACCATTTTACATAGTGCGCACCAATTAATGAGATTTATAAACTTTTCCAACCTATCAACTATTGGAAGTTTGTGTTTCATTGCTAGCCATAATGTAATGGAAGCCTAAGGCAGTTGATGTTTGGACCAAACAATCTTGGTCTATGGAATTCTATTAAATTACTTTTATATAGGAGTGGTTAGTTAAATTGCTATTACTAGTGTGCTTCCATATGATGGTATCTTCCTCATTATTGATGCATGTTTGGATGATCTATGAGCTTATGAAACTGGGAATAAAGGTCTGCCTGAAGATGTTCTTATTGGATAAAGCTGTAAAAATTGTCATCTCTGCTGAATTTGTGACAGTGCTTAGATTATCCAGAGGTCCTACTGACAACTAGTTATCTTTCCAAAATCTTGTTGATCCTCCATTTCCAATCAAATAAATAATCTCATATTTGAATTTGTCTCTCCTTTTCAATATGACTTTCATCATAGGTAAGGCACAGGATGCAAGATTTAAGTTCCATATGATCTTATCTTTGATGTATATGTCATGAATCCATTTGCACCATAAAGCCTATTTATCTTTCATTAATCTCTATAATCTCTTAGTGAGCATGACTGTGTTCATTATGAACACGAGAACGTTAATGTCAAATGACAAAAAGTGAAAATTTATATGAAGATTGTATTCGAAGTAGTAAAAGCAGTTTAAAGTTTCAAAAGCTCTTTGAGTGCCAAGTCTAACTAAATAGTAATAATGAATTATTAGAAGATTTGAATTTTTTTTTAATAGAGTGCGTTATAATTAATAGACTATTATATAAAAACATTGCTGAAAGTAGCATTACTTCTCAACTTTAACATTTTACCATAGTTTGTACTTTAAACAGATACAAATATACTTAGAAACTAAACTTGTGAAAAGTCTGCTTTCATATGTGTATTTATGTATAGATGGCAAGTCCAATCTAAGATCGACTTGTTTCTTAATCTTTGATCAGTTAATTTGCTCAGGTTAATCGAGTTAGGTATTAGAACAATGTGTTTTGACTCCAACATGAGACTATCTTGCATTGCATGTTCGAACAAAAATCTGAATCAGGATCTTCTAAAAGTTAATTATTGATATCAACTTCAATAATGCGGTAGTCGAGAGAAACAAGAAAATGGTTCGATGTATAAAAGTGCATGTTTATTGCAATTGTGAAATTTCATGGTTTGCACGTTCAGTACGATACATTTAGTACACAAGAAACGAAAACCATTATAGTAGAATTTCTAACGCTTTTAATGGAGCAAAATCAGCCAAGTTTAGATGAAATCGTTCACGCAAAGATTGTCATTAGGGGATTGCTTTCAAGTTTTAATTATAATCCATTTCATTGAAAGTTACAGCTCTGTAGCAGACTCAATTACGTGGTTGCTAAACCAAAATTGTCACTCTAGACCTTAAATTCGCCAACAATGAACAATCAAGTGTTGGAACAATCAAATTATGTAGTTTTTGTGCTTGTCCCTTTTAGGAGATCCCATTTATATCTCATGGCGTTACGTAAACCAAACATATCACAAGGTAAATATATTATATCTAACTCTACTGACTTTGAGTATGCAGTTTCCTAGTAGACTCTACTTTTGCATAGCTAAGTAACTTACAAACAAATCTTATTTAACACTTTGATAAAATGTTGTGTTTTCCAATAATACATATAACATATATATACACATATGCAACATACAAAAGGTTCCCTCTTCTACAGTATCCACTTGCATGGGGCATGATAACGAGGATGTCAACTACTTCTGTAAGTCCCTCTATCTGACTCTCTCTATCTTTTCTTGTGAGAAAGACGTTTTTTGTGTTTGTACGTGTACTGCAATTATCCTGCAAATTAACGCTGTTACGTTCTTACTTGTTATCGGATGCCTTTTTCTTTACTTTGTTATGTATAGTCTTATCCCATTTGCTGAATAGATGGAACTCTAAGAGGTGCATTTGATTGTTTGTTCACTTTCTTCTTTCTTCATCGTTTCTTTTGGTAGCGAAAACATGTTCAAGCTCATGACTATGGCTTCTTGCGTGACGTGAAGTTCTTTGTTTTACTTCTCGAATAATGTCGTCCGAGGATTGCTCGAAAGCTGCAATTAGACATCAAGCAGCACTATAAGAGTTGACATGCATATATAGAAACTGCAAACATCAATTTTGAGCATTAAGGTTTTCTTTAGAGTTGTTGCAATCAGAAGCAAATAAAAGAAAACTAACAAGTCTGCTGTTGTAGCAAGCTGAAGGGCCTCAACATATAATTGATGGCTCCCTGTCTCTTTCCTTTTGAAATGACTCTTATTCTGCCTATGGCTTGCACGTTTTCCAAATCTCAGGTCTCAATTTGCGAGTTAAATGAAAAAGCTGAAAATCATAACTATCCAAAGTTTCATGCCTGTCCATGCCATTAAAGTTGATAAAAGACACCAACGTAGAGTTAAGTATTTCCATTTATACTTGTCAAATCTTAAAGATTGACAATTTAAGGCATTTAACATTTCCGTTCACAGCTTCCGGTTCTCCCAGTCCTTGGATTTATGACAAAATTCAATAGATGAAAACATGACCAACAAGGAGGCTTGGGATAGGCCTTCCAGTTCACGTCATAGGTCTTCGGCTCTTCGTGCTCAATTCAATAATTTATTAATCTGATTATGACCCTGCTAGTGTGAGATTATAAAACACTGACGTATTTGATAAATTCAAGAGCAAGTAAAGAAAGAGGAAAGTTGTTCCTTTTCCTGTTCTTTGATCTGCGAAAGATGGAAGAAAAGGTGAATGATATGAACAATTTCTGATTGTTGCAGCTAAAATCATTCACTTAAATGAACTATTTGTGTTTTCTAGCCTGATTCATGACAAACTGACAATGCAGCAAAAAAATCCTCAGATTCAATCTAATTGAATATATGCTGCTTAGTTTCTAAACGAAGAGTTTTTCTGCCAACATCTGAAATCTCTCTGTTTCCTGGTGCTGTCAGAGATATAAGGAGTCCGAAAGAATCCTGTCTTCTCTTTGCCGTGTCCTTGCTGGTCTGGCTTGGGTTTTTGCTGCATTATTTATTGCGAATGCTCTTCTGTTCACTAACTATAAAGATATGCATAGACAAATTCTCGTACAATATGACCATATGGTCAATCATAATACCGATGCCCAGGTTTGCTGATATCGTCTATATTGTTTAGTTTGTCTAATCTATTCAGCTAGGATCATTGCACATAACATTGTAACGGTGAATCCTATTGCGTGCAGAGCATTTTAGAAGCAGTAGATGTTGTACCAACAGATGATGCTGTGCAGGCCGCAAAATCCAATGGTTGCAAGGTTGGTTGATACTATAAAGTTGCAATAATGTCTTCATTGTTGCTTCCAACTGTTGTTCACAAATTTCTTTTGTCTAGAATCAAGACAAGCCACATGGAAGCGAGACGCTACCACAAGGCATCGTCACGGCCACGTCCGACTTGGAAATGCGAGCGTTATGGGGCAACCAGAAAAAGGTGCGATGCTTTTAGCTGGCACTGCTAGTGAATGCCATTAGTATCGTACGAATTTTAAGGTGTTGGTTTGTTTTATTTTGGTTTTCTGGCTAAGTGAGGCAAGGCAAAATATCCACATACATTTCTGGTAAAGACTACAGATATAACCAAGTAACTGTCACTCCAAATATGCTTCTTTTCAAGTGTATTTCCATCTTGAGGAACATGCAGTGCCAAAATTAGTGAATGGGTAAGTCGCCAATCCCTGAAAACGGGGTTTGTCTTCTCAAAAGTTGATTACCTAACCTTTATCCTTAGGCCCAGAACTAATTGTAGGGCAGCACTTCAGCCTTCCACATGTATTGTTTCAATCTTATAAAACAATAATCAACTTATTCGAGCTCCTCCAATAATTTCTATACTGATTTTTTGATGCGATCTTGGTGTAGAATCCAGAGAACCAAACCAATTTACTGGGCATGGCCGTCGGAATAAAGCAAGAGGAGAGTGTCAACAAAATTGTCAGGAAGGTGGTCAGCTATGAACAGTCCCTTGCAGTTTTTTTTTCCATCTTTCATAGCCATATGTCCTAAATTCTGCTTTGATTTGTGTGTCACAGTTCCTGTCAAGTGGATTTGTTATAATGCTTTTCCATTATGATGGTAATGTGGATGCGTGGAAAGATTTTGAATGGAGTGATCGCTGCATACATGTATCTGCAGTCAGTCAAACTAAATGGTAAGTATCTGTACATTTTATATGGAGTACTCTTAAGTCCGTTATATGACATCTAATAAATACAATATGATGGATATTCTCCATGATTTAATTAGGTGGTTTGCAAAGCGGTTCTTGCACCCAGATATTGTTTCTGAGTATGAATACATCTTCTTGTGGGATGAGGACCTTGGAGTTGAGCATTTCAATGCTGGAAGGTTCTTCCATGTTACTCTTTCTTTTTTGTTCAAAATTAAGCTCAATTTACAATGAATTCACTTCTCTCATGTCGCTTAAAGGCGGTCATTACCTGCATAATTTGCCTCAGTAATCGGTTGTAAGGTTTGAAATGCACAAAGCCACGATAATTCAACCCTGCTCCTGAAAATTGTTTTGATGATGATGTAGCAAAGGAGGCCATAGCTTCTACTCGAGCCTTTTCATTCCATTAAAATGCTGCTAAAAGGTTAACAAATGCCTGCTAAAAATATATAGTTGTGGACAAATAGGAATGTCCACTTAGATTGGCCTATCATAAACCTATTCCCAATAAAACCACTTTTTGATGATAAAAATGAAAAATGCTTCCTTTAAATGCAGGTATCTTTCAATTATCAAAGAAGAAGGGCTTCATATATCACAGCCAGCACTTGGTCCCAATAGTACAGATGTGCATCACGCTCTTACTAGGAGAAAACCCAGAGATCGAGTCCACAGGTTCTCTTTTGATTTATCTGCATTTGCCATTAAAAAAGAATGCACATATATGTATGTATATATATAATGAAATTGAATTCTGATTAAGTAGGAGGGTGTATCAAAAATTTGGTGGAACAAAGTGTACGAAAGACAGCACGGGTCCTCCTTGCGCAGGGTTGGTAGAAAATATTTCGCACTCGTTTTTCATCAAGAAAGTTGATGGGAACATGATTTGGAAGTTGTTTATTTGTACAGATTCGTGGAAATGATGGCTCCTGTTTTCTCAAAAGCATCTTGGCGTTGTGCATGGCATATGATTCAGGTAAGGCCTCTTTCATGTAGCTCCATCATTACTTACTGGAAGGCCAAATGTATAAGCAAGCAAAAGTGAAAGTGATCATCATAATGAATTCCGATTTCAGAATGACTTAGTGCATGGATGGGGTGTAGATTTTCGTCTCGGTTACTGTGCACAGGTAACTGAAACCCAACATGATTGTCCTTTTGCTCTTCTTTTTTATTAATATAAATTCATTGATAGGGTAAGCCAACTGAAAACGTCGGGGTTGTTGATTCGGAGTACGTAGTTCATAATAGTGTGCCCAGCCTTGGAGGAGGTTTTACATCAGGCAAGGTCAGTACAAGTTCCTATTTCATATTTCATAAACAGTTTATTCTGTTCAAATGCCTCTTTTAGTATCATCTGACACGCACAAGAGTTTACGAGCGATGTTAAGAGTCTCCACAAAGTACATTTTCCCCTTAGTACTATTGCATTCATTAATTGATGCAACTGTTCATCTGCAGACACAATCATATCGAAATTCTGCCAGAGCAAAAGTAAGTTTTCGTGAAACTACTAATCCCAAAACAAAACAATAAAAGCCAATTTCTTTTGTTCTTCTTGCTTATATGCACAAAAAAGAAAAAGGGGTTAACTTGAAAAGACCCCATTAGCCCGACAACCTTGTTACATTGTCAAGTTGTTGCGATCTAGACTTAAAGTACCAGTGCATAAAGGCTACAGGATGTGCCTAAAATTGTGATGGGTCCTACAAATCATAACCAGGCCTTAGTGTTCATCTCGGTGCTTCAGCAAACTGCATTTTGCAGGTGAGAAGGTGGTCAACCCTGGAGCTTGGAATTTTCAAAGACAGGTGGAACAATGCAGTTAAAAATGACGAGTGTTGGACCGATCCATATAACTAACTAACAAGAAAGAGGCAGAAGGGAAGTGCTTACTCCGGTGAGACTAGACAACAACAGATTAGCGTTCTCTTGTGTAATTTAAATAGACTACAGATGCCATTGAGTTGCATTCTTTTTACTGTAATTAGCAATTCATTTGGAAAATAAAAGATGAGACATAATCTTGCAATTCAAATATCAACCCTCTCTGATCAACGTTATCATTGTCTAATCTCTTCCATTAAATCATTTATGAGTATTCACCACATTTTCCATAACTATGATTCATGGATTTGAAAATCAATAAATGAATACTTGAATAAGAACCCGAAAAATATTGAAACAGTTTGATCCTTCCAAACTCTGCAAGCCTAATACACCAATCATTGACCTGAATGATGAAAACAAATTACACTCCAAGGAACATCTAGTTGTGTCACAGAATAAGAAGAGACATTGTAAATTGCATAAAACCGCTGACAGAGCCCTTCCTAAAACAAATGGGTATCCAACTCTCACCACTGATTGCAACGATTAATATCAAACACATCATCAGAATGACCTCTTTCTGCTAATTACTGCAGAAATGATTTCTCCAAGTTCTTCACCACAATCCTCCTGCACGTGATGCCCTGCCTTCAAAATGAAATTGTCCGACATATGTTCAGAAAGTGGATATGTGTACAAGTTATGTTCCCATCCTAAACAGAGTCTTTGTACAGTCTGAAGAAACTAGATCAGTATAAAGTAATTCCGCAAGCATAAAGAAAAGATTCCAACAATATCAAGAATAGGAATGTTTATATTAGGAAAACTAAAAATTTCCAGTCAACTTTGTGCAATTGCCTGCGACACATCTTATGGTGAAACTAACTTTAATAAAGGAAACTGTTACGTTTAGTAGCAGATCCTACAATAGCTCACATGCCTCCAACGTGTTGGAGCTAGCTAACTGACTAAAAAATAAAGCAAATAAACATGGAGAAATGGAAGAGAAACCATCCAAAAGGTCTCTCATTTACTTTCTTTTTGTCTGACTGCACTTGAATAGTTTCTGCTCTGCAGGTTTACGTCCTTAGACTCAAAAGCTTGACTCAGTGAATCATTTCAATTTGTTACTATGTCATTATGTATCACAAATCAAATACTTCAAATTATACATATTGAACGTCATTCCTTTTAGGTGTGAAGAACCCTATGCCAGTTACAAGCTGCAAAGAAGGAACTCCACTAAAAGAATGGCATTATTAGCGAGGATAAAATTCTGTGTTCATAATGAGTGTTACATATTCTTGAGATATGTAATTGATAGGATATTTCAAATCCTGATTATAGGGATTACATTCCCTAATCAGTTTTGATTTACTTTTATATATATGTCACTCTATTCTATCGAAAAACTAAGAAAAATCAAATACCTTTCTTCCTTTCGCTACATGGTATCAGAGTCAATCTTTGGCTATTTGAATTTTTAGCCTTTGTTCTACCCAGTAAGTAGAAGTCTTAGTTTCATCTTTATTCTCAGTTTTACCCAAGGAGCTAAACTTCGAAGTTTTCTTTTTATCATCCTAGGTGACCATTTGCTCTCACATCTAGCACCACTAGGAGTGTAGCCATCCCACCGGCCTCTCCCCAAAGACTAGTCACCAAAAGCCCAGCGTGTGAGCCTCACATATCTGTGTGCTAGGTTTTGCTCAGTCCTTCTCTATGGTTCCACACATATTGGTGTTAGTGAAGCTCTAGGTGACTTGTCTTTGCTACATTGTATCTTAGGTGATATTATTAGTTTTGTTATTGGAGACTGCTGGTTTCTCAAGCTCTTTCACTCCAAAACCAAACATGAAAGTTTGACATTTCTTTTCTTTTCCTTTACATTGTGGTTTTGTTTGGTTTAGAAGCATAAGGAATTGATTGCTTTAAATATCAAGTTTTGGTTTACCTAAGGACCAATTGCATCTTTAGTTGTCTTTAAACTAGTTTGGGTACCCTTGATTGGTTTGATCAATTTTTCCGTATGATTGATGAACAAAAGCACCTAGTTATGACTGATGTTATTCCTGTGATGTCTAAAATCATAGAATATAAACAAACTAGTAACAAATATTTGAATTGGTGTAAGACAGTTTTGATTTACCTTAGAAGCATTTCTAAAGATCATTACCTCACTGATAATCCACCATCGAACCATACTCACAACGAATGGCTACATGACAATGCCAGATTATTTTTTCAAATAAGGAATTCTATTGACAAGCAGGTCATCTATTTGATCAATCACTGTGTGTATGTCAATGAATTGATAGATTATTTAGAATTTTTGTATTATGTAAAAGACAATAATACCTGTATCTATGAAGTGTGTAAAGGATTTTACCAAGACGAACAACAAGACCAATCTCTTCAAGCATATTTTATGAATTTTAAAAAGATCTATGAAAAATTAAATGTTTTGCTACCATTTAATCTTAATGTTAAAGTCCAATAAGCTCAACGGGAGTAGATGATGTTAATGAGTTTTTCGAGTGGTCATAACTATCAGTTTGAGATTGCCAAGTCTCATGTTCTTTCTAATGCTAACTTCCCTACATGAGGTCTTTACTCGAAAACCCAACACAAATATTATTGCTTTTGTTGCTGTAACATTTAGAGCTTTAGTGCTTTTGTTAGTCAGAATAATGGATCTGACACCAGAAAGTCATCTCAGAAGAATAACAGCAAAGGGGGAACAGGAAATTGGGACAACAAGAATCAGGATACAGGAGGAATTATTTGTCAATATTGTCATGAACCAGACCATACTAAATGCATGTGCCAAAAGTTACAAAATAAATATAAAAAGATCTCATTCAACTCATGTTGCAGCTATTAATACTCTACCTAGCTCATCCATTGAAGAAACAATTACAATTTATGCAGATGAATTTGCTAAATTCACTCAGTACCAACAAGCATTAACAAATTCATTTCACCCTATCACTGCTATTGCTAATTTAAGTAACATACCTACATGTCTTCTTTCCTCTTTCCCATAATAGGTCATTGATTCTGGTGCCTCAGGTTATATAGCAAGTAATTCTAGTCATTTTTCTACTTTCTAGAAGCACTTATGTCCTTCCCATGTCAATTTAGCTGATGGATATACTTCCGATATACTTCCTCTGTTATTGGTTGTGACACTATTAACTCCACTACATCACTATCCTTATTCTCTATCTTGAACCTACTAGGATTTTCCTTAACTTACTATCTGTGAGTAAACTTACTCATGCTTTCAATTGTTATATCTTATTCTTTCTTGATCATTGACTTTTTTAGGATTTTATGACAAAGAAAATTACTGGTAACGGCTTAAATTAGGAGGACTCTACATTCTGGATAACTAGGTGCCTAGACCCATTGCTTGTTCAAGTGTCTTAACTCTCCTTAAAGCTCGTTGTCGATCAGAGCATCCCTCTTTACCTCTTTTTTACAAGTTATGTCTTCAATTTTATAATGTATCTTGCTTACATTGTGAGTCTTATCAGTTTGACATCATTATCTATCTTCATTTCCTCAGGTTCCTAAACGAGCTAGTTTTCCTTTTGAATTAGTCTGTTCTAGTGTTCGGGGTCCAAGTCTTGCTGTAAAAACTGAATTTCAATATTTTATTACTTCTGTTAATGATTTCTCTAGTGTGATTTGATTTTATTTAATAAAAAGTTGTTCTAAATTATTTTCCAATTTTATTTCCTTTTGTTTTGAAATAAAAACACATTTTAATATCTCTATCCATACTTTGAAAATTGATAATGCCAAATATTTCTTCCCATCGTTCTAAACCCGTATGATCTAAAATGAATCTCTTCATCAATCTTCATGTGTTGACACAACATCTTAGCTGAAAAAAAAATCATCTCCTTGAAGCTATCAGAGCACTCTTATTCCAAATGCACATTGCCAAACCATTTTGGGCCGATGTGATCTCCACAGCCTACTTTTTGATCAACCATATGCCTTCATCTATTCTTGAAGTTAAGATCCCTTATAATATTCTTTTTTCTTCTAAACCATGAATATTCAGTAGTACTTGTTTTATTTGTGATTTTTGTTCTTAGGTCACTAAGTTAGATCCTAAATCTTTAAAATATGTTTTTTTGGGCTACTCTCGTCTACAAAAGGAGTATCAATGCTACTGTCCAAATCTTAGAAAATATTTTTGCCAACCAATATTACCGTTTTGAAACAAATTCTTTTCTTTCCTACTTCTTCCATTTATGAGGAACAAGATGATCAATTAGTTTACAAGCACGTCTATCAAACCACAAATGTTACCTCCATATATACACAATCAAAAACACTACCAATTAGCCTAGCTTAATCTAGAAGAAGAGATCATCTTTATACAAGATTGATACATGTCTCTTCTTTGACATCAAATCCAACACCCAGAGACCTCCCAATCGCTCTTCATAAAGGTAAATGCCAGTCACTTATCCTATTTTCTCTTTTGTTTCTTATAATCATTTGTCTTTCTCTTCCTATTCTTTTGTTACCTCACTTGATTATGTGACTCTCTCAAAATTTGTTTATGAAACCTTATCTCATCTTAGTTGGCATAATACTATAATAGAGGAGATGAATACTTTAGATGATAATAGTACGGGGAATTTACGGGAATTTAGTTAACTTACCTAAGAAAGAAGACTATTGGATGTAAATGGCTATTTGGAGTCAAAGTCAATTCTAATGGTTTAGTGGCTCGACTTAAAGTACGACATGTGACAAAAAACTATGCGTAGCCTTATGGTGTAGATTATTCTAATACTTTCTCACCTATTACTGAACTAACCTCTATTTGTCTACTTATTTCGATAGTAGCTATTTATGATTGGCCCTTGCATCAATTAGACCAAAAAAATTACCTTCTTGCATGGTGACCTCTAAGAGGAATTGTATATGAAGCTTAGTGGATTATGGAAAAGTTTGTCATTTTTAGAACTCTTTATATGATTTAAAACAGGTTCCTTATGCTTGGATTGAAAATTTTAGTCAAACAGTAGAAATTTTTTGAATGAATAAGAGTAAATTTGATGACTCAATTTTCTATAAACAATCTGCATCTGACATTATTCTCCTTATTGTGTATGTGGATCATATTGTCATTACTAGAGCTATGGGCATTACATCTTTAAAATCCTTTATTTATAGTCAATTTCAAATGAGAGATTTAGGAGTTTTAAAGTATTTTTTGAGAATAAAAGTGACAAGAAGCAAGAAATGCATTTTCTTGTCTTAAAGGAAATATGTAATTTAATTTGTCTATTAATTGAGACTGAAAAGTTGCAAGACCATGCAGTGCTCCAAAGCTCCCTAATTTACAACTCACCAAAGATGTATACTTGCCTGAAGGCCTTGAGAAATATAGAAGATGGGTTTAAAAGATTAAACTATCTTATAATAACTCGTCTTGATATTGCATATTCTGTCAATGTTGAAAGTCAATTCATGTCTTCTCCAGCCGTTCATCATTAGGCTACCCTAGAACATATCTTATGTTATCTAAAGGGATACTGTGGGAAAATCATGGACAATCACATTGAATTATTTTCATATGCTAATTAGTCAGGTTCTAAAATTGGCTAGAAATCTACTACTGGCTATTGTATCTTTGTTAGAGAAAATTTGTCATGGAAAAGCAAGAAGTAAAACGTTGTATCCAAATATAGTGGAGAATCTGAATGCAGAGCTATGGTGTAATCAACATGTAAGATAATGTGGATATATCAACTATTATTTGAATTTCATTTTAAAGCCTCAATTCCATCAGAGTTGTGGTGAAGTAATCAAGTTGCTATGTATATTGCTTCTAATCCTATTTTTCATAAGCAAATTAAAAATATTGAGATTGACTATCACTTTGTTTGTGAAAAAGTGCAATAAAACTTGATCTCTACAGGATATGTCAAAGCTGGAAAACAACTAGAGATATTTTTACAAAAGCTATAAATGGTTTCAAGTCAATTATATTTGTAACAAATTGGGGATGATTAAAATCTAAGCTCCAACTGGGGGAAGTGTTATAGATTCTAGAGACATGTAACTAATAGGATATTTCAAAGCCTAACTATAGGCTTGGTTGTCGGGATTACATTCCCTAATTAGTTTTGATTTATTTTTCTTTATGTAACCCTATTATGTACAAAAAATTAAGAAAGAAATCAAATACCTTTAATCCTTTCGTTACAATGAGCAATCATTATCCTATGTGGAAAGTTGATGGATTTGCATGGTATATAATGCAATACACAAAAAAGAAAATTAGATAGTTCTTTTTACGTCAAGATAGATAGTTACCATTGGAAGCTCGATTAGTTTATGTCTTGAATTTTTACAAAAGGTTTCCACTCCATCATAGCTCAACCAACGATCTCTTTGACCCCAGCAAAGAGTAGTTTGGACTTTCCAATTTTGATCCAAGAGAACCATCCTCATATCTTCAACATATTTCTATAATGAAACCAAAACAAAATGGTAGCAGAGCACTATACAAACTTCTGAAGATGACAACAAGTATGAAAATTTTCACTTGTTTTCTTATAGACAACAAGTTGAAATTGCTCCTAAATCCACTTATAGAAACACTTGGAATATAGCTTTAAACAAACAAGATAATTTTCTATACAGTTAAATTACATAAGGCTTATGAAGTACACTACTAAATTAGGTGTAGATTATGCATATTGTTTTCATTAGAAACCTGGAACTTGCACTTGCAATACTCATATGTGTCAAGGATATCTTCCTTTTAAAAGAGATCCACAGATATTTGGATAAAAGGAAAATGATTAAGTCCACCTGTTACTCTCTTTTACTCTCTGCCTCTCCATATTTCCTTTCTTTTTAGTTTTTATTTTGTTTGCATACTATCCAATTATAAGAAAACAGAAAGGGCAAAACTAAGCACCTTTAGGTCCTTCTTCATGGCCCTACTAATTGCATTCAATGCAAATCCTGCTGAACCAGATGTGAGATAAGGTCTTCTATACACCATTGCATCATCTTCTTTCATTTTATAAGGACCACAACTTGTCAAGGCTTTGTCACTGGCCCTTAGAGGATCCTATGGGGATGCAAAAGTGAACCGTAAGTTGTGTCAAGCAAAAATTGTAAAAGATATGAAAAATAACTAAGCATAATAGTTGTGCAAAAAGATGACAGATAACAACAGTAAGTCATTAACTCATCTTGCACATAACTTTAAACAAATCTTTACCTGAGAAAAAATTTCACCTAGCAAGAAGTTGCTGAAAATAGACAAAGCTGATGGAAGGTTCGCGTGTGTAGCTGTTAGCTTTGAGTGAACCAGAGACAAAAACATTGTGTGTTAGTCATTACCATCCTAAAAATTGAAAAATAAGAGAGATTCTTTTATATTTTTTGTTGAAGATGTAGAAAGACAAATTCAGCTGACTGTATTCACTTCTTATAAAGTAGCAAAGCAAGTCAAAACATAGAAACTATGAGATTTGCTAGTTGGTAAACCTTTATTCATTCCATGGAAGAGTTAGGATGGCATACCCACTCACCAAGATTAAGAACTTTGGGAAGGAGGGAGGTCATAATAAAACAAGCAAAGTCTCCAAAAGAAAAATAAAAGTGAACGTTTTTTCTTCTGTTCTTTGAATTTCTAGTCAGATTAGGTGTGTGCTATAACTGTACACAGATGTATAAAGTTTAATCTTCTAAAACTACATTAACCTGCTGTCTCTAGCATGAAAACAAAAGATAAGTATTGACTTGAAGAAATAACAGAAATGGTGAAGGTTGAGAAAATCATTACAGGAGGATTCAGGAGTACTAAATCTTTGAGCTTTTCCTGATTATTGTAAGCATATTTAACAACCACAGGCGAAAAGTAGCCCTACAAAGTACATCAATTATTAGAAGACCATCAGTTATATTTCAATGAAAATAGTATCTATGAGGTGCATCAAACACTTGGAAAATTATTTTGTAAAACAAACCTGCACAACAATTGAAACCTTATCCACAGTTATTTCATCAATAAGGGACTTCAAGGCTGATACATATTCTGCCAAAAGAAATAAAAAATTCATGTCAGTGTCTTCCTGTTTCTTTTTTCTCTCATGGATATCTACAAAGTATAAAGTTATTATTAAAGAGATATTCCTTTGCCTGTTTCTGTAGCTATTTAGGCTTAAGAAAATACCATCCAAAGTGTAGTCAAATCCATATCTAGGTTGAGGTTTATCTGAAAATCCAAAACCTGTGACAGAAAGTAAGACATAGCCAATTGAAACAATATTGAAAACAATCAGATTTCAAAAGCAGCTAAACTCATTTCAAAATGTCGTTAAGGACAAAATGAGTTTTGACTTTACCAATCCAATCAAAAGTAATGGCATGAAAGTTCTTAGAGAGTTTGGTGACAACTTTGCGATAAGAGTACGCCTGTAACATAACTAAAAAGCTTTCTCTAGGTCAGAACTTTATAAATGACTCATAAATAGTATCATTATTCTTCTATTAGGCTAATATCAGGAACAAGGTGTTCAAGGAAAGGAAATGAACAGGTCGTATTGATATCCATATTGAAAACAACCTGTCGTATTATGCTTTTATAATTAGATACAATAATCAAGAGTAGAAAGGCCATGAAGTGATTGAAACATCCTAAACAAAGGACCAATCCAAACACCACATGGATACGTACTTACCCAACAGAAAAATGTTAAGACCTAGACGAAATTTTTGTCTACAACTGTTGCATTTATGTGTCTATAATTTCTCTTAAAAAAGATAACAGTCGATCCTAATTCATAAGTAGTAATACCATAAATTTAAGAGATGATATTCAATGCTAAAGGCAATCAAGTCATAATATTAATCAAACTTATCTAGCATCATTAGAACAGGTCTATTGAACTATTGCATGGTAAAAAGATTTTTAGCATACTCCTCGTCAATTTACAGCACCCATCAAAAAGAAAAAGACGCACCTGTGAAGGAAAACCATGAATCAAGAGAACTGTAGGATAACGAGCATTTCCACTTTCAACACAGAACCATCTGATTGCACAAAATCACACACATGAATCATAATTCAATGGATAATCCCTGCGAGTAATCCAATTTGAATTTACACTCATTAAGGACGCCTATGAAGTCAAAATGCATATGAGCTCGTAACCCTCCTAATGCAGCTTTAAGTTTTACCTGAAAACATCACCTGAGGCCTGGGAACCAGCACCCATTTTAAGTCCAAATATAGGATCTTTTGCCCTGTCAGCAGATCCTAGAACAGGATGAGCTTTCACCTATAAAAAAATACAATGATATTTAACATTCAAACAGTAATAAATACCAGTTTGTGATATAACAATATACAGTAATTGAGCAGTACTAGAACTGAAATCAGAACAACGTACAGTTTAGTAGAAAAATTTACATCGAAGTTAGATAAAACTAAATGAATTTGAACGCATTCTTTAGTAGGAGATACTGAGTAGTACAACATACTATCTTTCCTTGCTTAAACCATTCATCAGACGGACTTGGCTCATCCGAATATTTTCCTGCACAAGCACCAAACACGGTATATGAAACAGGTCCAAAAAACTCGAAATAAATCAAATTTTGATAATACTGCAAGTAAAAGGCACCTCCACTGAAAGAAAATCCATCCCCAGCAGAAAATGGAGCATCTACGAGATAGTAATCCTGTTTTAAGATCCAAAATAACGAATAAAATCCATCTGGGGGCATAACAAAATAGGCTTGTTAATTTTAATACACCAATCAAATGATGAAGGTGAAAGTATACGTCATCCTGGCCATTGGATTTGCATGTGAGCCGAAGAACTTTTCTTTGGCTGTGTGGAGTCAATGGTTTAAAGAGTGTGCAAAGATACGATGAAGGGAGTGGAGCAGAGAAGCGAAAAGGGAATTGGAGTTGACGAAGATGAAGTGATGATGGGGTTTTAGCTTGAATTGCCATGGCAAAGTTGTCGTGGCGGGAGAGAAAAACAGGGATAAAAAGAGAGGGGAGCTTTGTCGACCTTAAATACGTTTTTGAGGATTGCTATCCTCTGGCTCTGGCTCAACTTTGAATGATGAGTAAATACCGGTCATAATGTTACGACGACGTATTAAAAACATTCGAGTCTTTAGTTACTGCTTATGTACGTAGCAGCAGTACTCTGGTTTCTTCTTATCTACGGGCAATAAACGAAGCCATCAACTCTCACTTGATCTCCCTTTTCTAAGTCCAATTAATCATTTATTACTCCAAGATCGCCTTTGGGACAATTACACTCTGGGGTCTTTGCACATAATCACATTTTCTTTTATCACGGTTGAATGGAATGTAAAAAAAAATATGTCCCTCATATTTTTTAATATTATGATTGGTATTATTAATTTACCTAAACCAATTAATAATGTAATTAATATTACTAACTTAATGAAATGCTCAACTTCGTTAAAGTTTGTTGTATTTGGATTTATTGTGTATTTAAGCATATTGTATATTTTGATTTGTTGTATTTTTGAATTGGCTATATATTTTGAGTTTTTTTTTCTTTGGGTTTGAAGTGCTTTTGATTTACTTTATTTTTTAATTTGTTATGTTTCTTGATTTATGTTGTACTTGGGTTGTTATGGGTTCGTCGCATGTTCTAATAAGTACTGATTTTATCTTCATTATTCATTAAGATGTTAAAAACACATAAATATACTTGTCAATTTCTTTAAATATTGCTTGTTGCATAATAATTTTCAAAAACCATATATATATATATATATATGTATATGGTGTAACGTATTAAGAATGGGGAAGAAGAAAAGAGAAGGGAAGAAGAGAGAGAAGTAGAGAGAGAAGAAGGTTTGAGAAAGAAAATGTTGTTTTTATATTCCAATGCTTCCCCACCCTTTCTATATTGGAACGGTTTTATAGGTTTTACAATGTCTCTCTCGTAGTTCAACAGAAATAACAAACATAAACATGCAACAAATATTAAAATATTCCCTCACATCATGCAATAAATATTAAAATATTCCCTAACATCTACAATAATCATTACAATGGCAAGTTTGGTAATTGTTATATTACCCCGCCTATAACAGAGTCACCTTGTCCTCAAGGTGAAGATAGGAAATCTAGGAACTATTGGGCAATGAAATCATGATCTTCCCATGTAGCTTCATTAAATTCCTTGCCCTTCCATTTAATCAGAATTTGAGGAATAGCAGTACCTTTAACTTTGATGACTCGAGTATCAATTACCAGCTCTAGTGCCACTGTATTGCTGTTGGATAAAGCGATGTCTAAAAGAGGAGAAATTGGGAAAATAATACCGCTATGAGCAAGCTTTAGTTGAGAGACGTGAAATACTGGGTGTAACCGCACAGTAGGGGATAGAGCTAACTTGTAAGTGACCGCACCAATTCATTGAGTGATCTCAAAGGGTCCATAATAACTGACAGAGAGCTTGAGGGAACGCAAAGCAGCCACCGTTAATTGTTTATAAGGTTGCAGTTTTAAGTAAACCATATCACCGACTGAAAACTCCCTTTCGGTGCGTCTTTTGTCTACTTGTTTCATCCTATTTTGAGCCTTCAACAGTCTCTCAAAATAAGTAACATATTTTCACGCTCACGTAAATATGACTCAACTGCGGCAACAATCAAAGGTAACTCTATGGCTAATGGAACCTGAGGAGGCTTGTAGCTGTAGAGAGCTTCAAATGGAGTAAGTTGCAAGGCCGAATGAAAGTTGGTGTTATACCACCACTCTGCGAGGGAAAGCCATGAACTCCAAGATTTAGGGCTATCATGCACCATGCACCTCAAATATGTTTCTAAACAACGATTGAGTCGCTCGATTTGTCCATCAGATTGAGGGTGATATGATGTGTTCATATGTAAATGAGCACCCAGAGTAGTAAACAACTCTTTCCAAAATAAGCTGGTGAAAAGACCATCACGGTCTGTAATAATTGCAGACGGAAGCCCATGGAGTTTGTAAATATTGTCGAGAAAAATTTGGGCAACTTGTTTTGCTGTATATGGGTGAGACAACGTGAGAAAATGGTTGTACTTGGTAAATTTGTCGATAACGACTAGGATAGAGTCCTCGCCTCCTGATTTTGGTAGCCCAACAATGAAATCTATGCTAATTTGATCCCATGCTTGCGTTAGTAAAGTTATTGGTTGTAGTAACCCAGGATATGCAACTTGCTCTGGTTTACATTGTTGACACACTGTACATCTAGCTACCCATTTAGAAATTTGTTTCTTCATACCAGGCCAATAGAAAACTACTTTCATACGTTGATAGGTACCTTCTAAACCAGTGTGACCCCTTAAGGTAGAACCATGCATGAAATCTATCAGTTGTTGTCAAAAATCTTCTGCATTGCCAACGTAAATTCTACCTTTAAACCGTATAAGTCCTTGTCTTAAAAAGTAGTCCCCTTAAGTTATAGACCCGATGAGTGCCATTTGTGCAAGAAATTCTTGGGCCCAGGTGTCACCACGATAACATCTGATTAAATCTTCTACCCAGTTTGGTATAAGGTGAGAGATGGCATAACATTCAGAGTGCAACGTTTTCCTTGATAGAGCATCAGCAGCCTTGTTTTCTATTTCTTGACCATAAACTATAGAATAATCCAAACCTAAAAGCTTGGATTAACCCTTCTTCTGTAGGTGAGTGTGGAGCTTTTGCTGCAACAAAAATTGTAAACTATCATGGTCAGTTTTGATAATAAACAAACCCCCCTCTAAATAATGCCTCTAATGATCAACAGTGGTCGGGTTGTCGAAGCCCGCAAAATAAATCCAATTCTCCCAACTTCTTGTAGTAGTCGTGGAACCAAGTCGAATCCCTAGAGAACTAAACACCAGTTTCTTAATTTCAAACAATAAAATTAAATGGGGGGTTTTGAGCAAGTAACTAATTAACTAAAATCAATACGAAAACAATTTAAATCAACTAAAATTAAAGTTGAAACAATCAAGATTACCAAACTCCGATTCAAGGGAAACATCTCATCTAATTGTAATATTGATCATCGGTTCAAAAAGAATATTTTCACGATTCAAGCAGTTAATCCGAAACATATTAGGATAGCCGTAATAAGTCTCAAATTTTC
>JAOQMM010000009.1:4799237-4813227 GCA_027563515.1 Erythroxylum platyclados | reverse complement strand
ACTCCTAAATCTGCTTTGAACTTGAGCCCTTGCATATTCCATTCAAACCCTGCACAACGATAGCGACTGTGGACTTTATTGCCGTTAGCCATAGTTACTATAAGGGGATGCATAGATTGCAAAGGTAAATGTAGCCTTTTGGCCAGTTGAGAATCTAAAAAACTGTGGGTACTTCTGCTGTCTATTAGGATTAGTAGGGGTCTTCTTTGAGCCAATCCTCGAATTCTGATGGTGTTGAATGCTACTGTCCCTTTTAGAGCATGCAACAAAATGGGCATTGGTTCCTCATGGGTTCCTTGTTCTGGTTCAGCATCACTTTCATCTGTGGAGTTTTGCTGTCATGGGGCTTCGTCATCGTCTGGTGGTCCCTCTTTATCCTCATACGCCACAATACAATGAAATCGTCTTTTTTGACACGAATGACCTGGAAAGTACTTCTCCCCACAACGAAAACACTCTCTAGGTTCTCTCCTTTGAATCTGGTTAGTGGTATAACTAGGCTTCAGGGTGGTGGTGACTACCTTAGTTGTTGCTAGAATCTTACCAGCTGATGGTGAGCTTGAATATAATGGTTGTCCTTTCTGGCGACGTAGTAACACTTCAACTGATATTTCTTGTAGCCTAGCTTGTTCAAATACCTCGGCTAAGGACTGGGGTCTGAACATCTTGATCATAGGCCTTAACGTATCCGATAGGCTACTAAGAAAGCTCGAAACGAAATAGGATTCTGATAAAGTAGGATTAGTCTGTAGCATTTCTGATCGTAAATCTTTGAATTGTTCTTGATAGGCTTCAATGGAACCACCTTGTTTGAGCTTATTGAACTCCTCTACAATATCAACAAACTCTTTAGAATGAAACCTACAGTTCACTGCCTCTGTAAACACTTCCCAGTGATATGAACCATCCTGCTACTCCACCTAACCTTGAAACCATACGTCTGCCTTTCCTTCTAAATGCATTAAGGCCATCTCCACCTTGAACTCTTCAGCGATGCCGAAAATTCGAAAATATTTCTCATACCTCCTAGTCCAACTCCTCGGCTTTGCACCATCGAAGTAAGGGAAATCCAGCCTTGGAATAGGATTTTGGTTAAAATTCTGGGTTCTCCTGACTATCCAATTAGCACCCATGTGGCTGGTACTTCCTTCTTCTAAGCCAGTTGTCGTTACTGCTTTGCCTCTACCATCCTCGGCTCTCTTGTTTCCTGGAGACGGTAGGATACCAGCACACCTCCCTGATGTCCGATTCTACTACCCCAGAATCATACTGCACTTCGAGACCCCTATTCTCTGGTTGAGCTTTGAAGAGGCGGAAGAGCTCCTCCATTTGGGTTGTTACATTTTGTAGTCTAGTATCCATGGCTTCCATTTTTTAGAATCGTCGTTCAATACTTTCCTGTAGTTCACCAAGGGAACCCTTCATTTGCTCTTCCATAGAATTTACTCGATCTTCCAAATTTGAGCATCCTGCCATGGTGGTGTTCTTTCCACAAGCTAGGTTCTAAGAGGGAATTGCTTTGATACCAAAGATGTAACATACCGAGAATGGGGAAGAAGAAAAGAGAAGAGAAGAACAGAGAGAAGAAGGTTTGAGAAAGAAAATGTTGTTTTTATATTCCAATGCTTCCCCACCCTTTCCATGTTGGAATGGTTTTATGGGTTTTACAACGTCTCTCTCGTAGTTTAATATAACATAAATAAGAAAACTTAACAACAGAAATAACAAACGTAAACATGCAACAAATATTAAAATATTCCCTGACACCATGCAACAATATTAAAATATTCCCAACACCTGCAACAATAATTACAATAATCTTGACAATTACCAGACAATTACCAAACTAGCCCCACAAGTTTGGTAATTATTACATATGGTCACCAAAAACTAATTCTAACTTATTAGCTTAAACTAGAGATTTGTATGTGTTTATCTAATAATGAATGTTTACTGGGAAAGTGTTTGATTCCAAATTATGTTTTCATTTGAAATGGAGGTATCTTAATCATAGCTACCAAGCTTAGTTTCTAATAAAAATAATAGGAGAAATTACATGTATTGCTATTATTATTTTGGAGGGAAGTCTATATTGTGAATAATACAGTTTGATATATGGATGACAAGGTGGTTGATTTCATAATTACTGGGATCATAATTTATGTAAATTTTGTGTCAAATGTTGGAACCTATTTTGAAATTGATGCCAATTCATGTACAATTTACACACTCAACAATGATAAATCCAAATTAATTGATTTACTCAACAATGCATATATGGGAGAGTTGATGGCTTGCGTGTAAATAATGGTTTAGTATACATCTTATGTCAAGGATGTTCTACATATGGGCAATGAAGAGTCTTGTGAACAAAAATGCCATAATAGAGAATTGAAAGTGTTTAGTGATTATCCTCAAATGATTTGTCAATTTATGATTTTTGATATCCAAATTTACATAAATGTGTTAATTTTATTAGTAATGCATACAAGCTATAATCATATTTTTCAAATTTATATAGTGTTGAAATTAGCAACAATGATGCATGTGAGGATGGATATGTCTACTACGCATCAAAGATTACCTACACTCTCTCATTGCATTGGTAATATTTGGAGTTCAAAGGTAAGATATGATGTAGCAATTTTGTGGGTTCGGTTAGAAGTTTAATAACTTAGGTGATTTGAAGGAAGAACTTTATAAATATATTATATTAGAGTTCTGATTCTTATATTTGAGGAATAGACGAAACATAATTTCTAACATATGCTTGATTGAAGGATTCTTATGGCATGTTCCAAGTTATAGTGTGAAAGAGATAAGTTTTTTTTTTGTCATGAAGTTTGATAAGTAGCATATGCAAAGTATATAGTTATGTCATTTAAGGCTCCTATGATATCGAAGCTAGGAGGCCAAATTATTGGGAACAAGTTAAAGATGAGACTAAAAACAACACCTCACAACATTAAGGGTATCTTCAAAATTGAATATGGGATGCACATAATCTATAAGTAAGCTTATATTTAGAAAGAAAAGTAATGAAGCTAATTAATAGAAAGTTATAGGATTCTTACAAATTAATTCCTTAGATGTGCAGTCAAATAGGTAAAATGATCTAAATTTTAGGATTGTATGGTTTTTAATTAAATATTACATATTTTAAAAAAATTATATGTTAGGTATGACTGTTGTATGGGTGGCTTTAGGAATGTTTATTAGCCCATTATTTACATAGATGGTTCTTTTTACGTGATCTTTTCCTTGGTGTTATGTTTGTTGCCAAAGCATTTGGTGTTGACATTTAGATGGTCTTCTTTATGTATGTCAGTTTTATTTTGAAGTGAAAGGACCCATTCCTGAGTTCGCCTTCAGAAACCTAAGTGGAGCTCTCCTGGTGACCCCACAGTAACTCTCCAATCGATATCTAACTCAACTGAAGGGTTCCCCGCAAAGACAAGCCATTCAATTGTTAAAAACCTTTTATACTCTAAAATTCGAAAACAGTGGGAAAATATATTTTTTCAAATCATTTTACTAAAAATTTCTGCAGCATAACGAATGCTTTTTAAGATTCCTAACTTTCAAAAAACCTGCATAACACGATTTAAAACACTTTTAATATTTCATATACCATATCAACTTCTGGAATGGGACCTCAGGTTTACATCACAAGCAATCACAAACATACAATTCTCAAGATTTTAAAAACATTATTAAGGATCAAAGCCCTCGTAGTTTATTAAATAAAAGATATTTACAATCCCACAAATATTTACAAGATCACACTTTTGAACTCATTCCAAAATAATTTAAAACCTATCACATACATAGCAAAGATAACACAAGCACAGCAGCACCTGACGATAAAATTAATCCTGCGATGGAGTCCCAATTACTGCAGCACCTGTATGCATACCTGGGATGGTTTGTTTAAAATAATAATAATAAGGGTGAGCTAAACGAGCTTAGTGAGTGTTAATCATTTTACTGAAATTAAACTTTTCATAACATCATAATTGAAATGGTCCCATACAACAATAAAACTCATGTTAAAATATTTGTTATAACAATTCATTCGTGCATCGTAAAATCTGGTAATGTCATAATATTTCACAAAACACAATTTCAATTTTTCTGAAATACTATTTTGAAATGTTTTTTGACATTAAACTCATAATATACAAGTTTCCATTTTTCATTTTCCTTTTTTGTTAAACAATAATCAATGGTGGTAATAAGTTTTCTAAAAAAATTTATACTAAAAATAAGTCAACTACTAGAATTGATACTATACGGTACTTCTCAAATCACTTTTAAAAATAAATAGTTGTAGCATTATTTTTTTCATGACTTTCCTTACTCAACATAGTGTACACTATGCATAAAGTCATATAGTTGATCCTGCATCGCTTACTCGCGACTGGTTAACTACTATTTATGGAGCTGGTTATAGATCGCTTACCCGGAACAGGTTAGTCACTGTAAACTGGTAGTTACGGAGCTAGTTCTATATCGCGTATTCATAACAAGTCACATAGCTGGTTCTACATCACTTAATCGTGACTGGTTAACCACTATTTATAGAGCTGGTTCTACAACGCTTACCCGTAATAAGTTAACTACTATAAACCGGTATAATAATATGTATAAAGCTTAACAGTGTGTCATAGGTAAAAGCAACTCATACTTTTTCCATCTTATTTTCGAAATCAATTATGGGAGGATTCATAATCATTCAATTTAATGCATAATTTCAATATAACTTCCAATCATACAAACTTTAAGTTTCAATTTACAACTCATATATTGCTAAAGCATAATCTTATGCTAGCAATATTCACTTGTAAAATCTCATTCATACAAAACTCAATATAAATATTCAATTGCAGCTCATATATTGCTAAAGCATAACTTATGTTAGCAATATTCACTTATAAAATGTCATTCGCATAAAACTCAACATATATATCCATTTCATGATAAAATAAAAACCATTTGCATAAAATTAATTTAAAGTATACTCACATGTCATCAATTATTTTGTAAAGAATTTATCCATATAAAACAATTAAAATACGCTCAGAACTTACTAGTTTCTTTTTCACCAGTTTGAAATTCCAATCCAAAAACCCAATACAAATACATTTAACTCCTTAATACATTTTCCAATCAAATACACCATAAACTGTGTCAACTTCATTACTTTCCACATACACTCCATATATTAATTTTTTCTCCAAATAATAACACAACACTTCATTTAATAACTCCAATACCACAAATACACTTAATGACCATCCATAATTGCATTCACATGGTCATTACATCGTAATCATACTTTTATACCAAAAATACCCTTAAGGCTAAACTTAACATATTTAACATTAAACTTTTCCAATTCAATTCCATTTGATTTCTAACACTTAAAACCAATCCAAATTAATTTCGATGACATTTTCATACACACATTTAAGCCATAAAATTTTATTAATAAATTTTTACAAAATTAAGCACCCTTGGCCGAATTTCAACCAAAACCAATTCCAAATCTATTCTTTTTCACTTCTTTACTTCATTAGCATCAAAATCATGCTATGAACATCATAAAACATCAAAATAGAATTTTAGATTATAACACATTAAAAACCCTAACCTTGGTCGAAAATTCATCTAATCATTTCCATGGTTTTTCTTTCATTCTTTCATCATTAAACTAACTTCCTAATGCCATTCATTAATCTTAAATAATCAAATAGCTAAATAAAACACTTTAGGCAATAGATCTCACCTTTGACTAAGTTTGACCAAGGTTCCTCACGTTAGTTTTCATGATTTTTCTTCTTCAAACCACTTCTAATGCAATAAAACCTTCATATCGCATCAAAATGGTACAATTCACACCATCAAGGCCAAATCTCAACTATAACCCAACAAATCAAAATTTTTAACAAAACTAGTAAGCTTACCAACCCATTTTCTTTTTCCTCTTCACTTGGATGACTATGGGATCACGTTGGATGCTTGATGAGAGGTAGAAGAGCATGAAAAACCCTTTGGAACACTTTTCCATGACATAGCCGAAGCTCCCTCTTCTTCTTTTTCTTTTCTCTTCTTTATCTCTCTCCTCCGTCCTTTCTCCAACAATGGCCAACATTTCTCCTTGCTTCTCTCTTCCTTTCTTTTAGTTTTTAGGCTCTTTAACGATGCTCTCTCATGGCTACTCACCAAATGAATCAACACATGTCACTTTCCTATTGGTTGTCTCTAATGACTCATCACACTCATGTCATTTTCTCATTGGTCATCTTTAATGACTCATCAATCCACTAATATCATGTAAAAGGACTAAATTGCACTTTAATGCATTTAATTCACCAACTAATCAAATTAAATCCTGAAGTTATTCCACTATTGTCTTATCATCAAATTGACCATGAAATAGTCTAATTAGGGTCACTACTTATTGATTGGATACTTCAAAAAAAATTCTAATGGGTTTAAAATCTTAAATACCCATTATTTTCTAAAAAGAACATTTTAACCTTAAACTTTTGGAACTCCTAAAATTCATCCGATCAGGTTTATTTTCGATCCATTTTAGTATCATTAGACTCTAATACCTATTCTGGGTATTTTTCAAATTTCTGGGGTTCGGTCCCCAAAATCACTATTCAAGTGGAAATATTATTCACCCGGATTCACTATTCATCTAAAAATACTATTCATCGAAATCATTCAGATTTCATTCAAAAGTGTTACCTAAATTATCAACGTACATTTTGAGGTTTTTAAAGCTCGTTCAGACTCATTCCATAGCTTTTCAGAATTTTCGAAAATTTTCTGAGAAATTTTTATTTGAGTCCAAAACCATCTCTAGTCTATCCGTGATCTCCATTATAACCTCAATAATACATTTAAATGCTTAAATTACTCTAGTATACTATAAATAGAGCATATTCTATAAAATGCATGTACAGCACATTACACAGTAAAATAATCGAACTAGGATATTACATAAAGACTCATGAAGATTGATATCATGGTTTTTAGTAAATTTCAATATTTTATTAATGGTAGAGATGTTTAGTGAAGAGTTTTGATATTTTTCTAGGCACATCAAGGGAAACTAAGAAGGCTTTTTTTTTCAAATTAGCCTTGATTGCTTCCTTTGCCCTCTCCATGACATCATACAAATAACATATTGTTGTCTTTTCATCACTATTGGCCAAACGAAATACCCTCATCAAAGGCTTATAAACTCAAATGACAAGTTGATATTGGGACCAAAATTTATGATCTTTAAGTATAATTCAAAAAATTTCCAATCCAGCATTAGACATAGCATGCTAAGATACAACTCACGTACCACTTGTAAACATTTGCCTCAACTCCTCTTTCATCAAAATAAAACCCTAAAATGGTAAAAAATTAGTTGCAAATCTTGTAATAGTAGAATGACACAAATTCCTACCATTGGTTAAATCCTTTCTCCTTAAATTCAGGACTTATGCATGATTGTAGATGAACTTGATCCCTTTTTTTGCTTTCTGCATAGTCTCATCATTAATAGGAAAATATCTAGCATCTCCTATATATTCCAACTTCAAGTTAATGTAATGTGTAGTATAAGGAGTTCAATAAAAAGAATTGTACCTGCTTTACAATCTTCTTCTAGATGTTTTATAAGCAAAATCATTTTCAACACAACTTCATCAAATATTTGAAACAGATGATCAGCATTCCTAACAATGTCAGATGCATTAATAAACTTAAAAAACTTTGTCTCCTTTGTAGAATAAACTAAAAAATTAATAATAGACTCCCTTTTTCTATATGTCCAACCATCACACGTGATTAAACACCTATAAATAGCCCAAGTAATTCTTCTTTTATCCAAATAACTTTTTATTTCATAAATAGAAATACTCATAAATTTACCTTTATAGTCATCAATTTAAGGAGCTTTGTATCATAGACCATAAGAGGTAATAGTATCCATCATAGGCTGATAATAATAAGACTGGACAACATTAAATGTTATACCTGAATCATACCACCATCAAGTCATTGTCTTGTCAATATTATGAGCTGCTTTTTTAGATTATAAAGTACTACGAATTGAAGGCTAAGCTCTAGGAGTTGTTTGCGGTGCAAAAAAATTAGACACCCTTCTTCTTCTTTTCCTAACATCAGGTGCAAAATTCCCTTCTTGTTAGATAGAAATGCTACTACCTTCAACATGTCCACTATCATCCTTACTACTAACAAAAGAACTTCTACTACCAATTTTGTAGTTCAATCTTTGCCTTCTATTTTTCTCATACTAATACTCTTCAAACAAAGTCTTCATTTGTCCTTTCTCATCATGACTCACTTTCTTACAAAGCTCCACATCACCTCTAACCACCTTTCAAATGCTTGTTACAATACAAACAAATAGTATGATTCTTCATTCTAGGAACTGATCTAGCATGAGCTCTAACTGGATCATCGAATCTTCCTAAACCTGAAGCAATTAAATTATTAAGAGTACTTGAACTTGCCTCCATTTATATATAAAATAAATAAATACATAAGTCAAAATTAAATTAATAAATTTATTATCAACTATTATCAAAGCAATGTGTACCACTCAACTCAAAACAAATACAAATGCACATCTTAGATTCTAAAAGCATACACACAACTTAAACTTTAAAAATTCACTTGCATCTTATATTCAAAGTTAGTAGTTCAAGAGTCATTATTACCAACTACTGAAGACATAAAAATGTGAAATAAGTTACGTAAAATAACATGAAGAAATAGAGCAACAACTTCTCAACATTCATGTGATATAGAAATACGAGTGAACTTTACTAACTAATATAAATGATTGTTGCTCTCTTAATAACTTTTAACCTATTTTATGTGATTATGTAATTCAACCATAAACTATTTTGCGTAATTACATAATTCAACCATAACTCACAAGTACAACCTATTTTGTGTAATTACATAATTCAACCATAACTATAACTCATATAGTGTGATTGCATAATTCAACCATAACCATAACTATTTTTGTGCAATTACATGATTCAACATCTCAACCATATACTTACAAGTATAACTCATTATGTATGTTTACATAATTCAACCATAAATTTACAACTTTCCAAGTTTTTAATCAATATTAAAATTTTAATTTTAATCCTTCAAATTTTTAATATTTATGAAATTATTTCGATATTTACTATTATTAGTATTACCGACCGGTACCCGAAGAAACCGTTAGTATTGAGTGGTACCTGTACTCGGTACAATACATCAAAGTGTTGTATCATTTTTTGGCTAGTGCGGCGGTATGGTATGAAATCAATAGCTCTGCCTTGGGTGACACTGAACTGGGGTGAGATTGTTATATAACTGTGCCTCAAATTTTGAGAGAGAGCAGGCACAGTAAGATGCTTAGCGAGTGAATCACATATCACCGTGTGAATCGGGCATTGCAAAGTAAGGATAAGCTGTGGATAAGGTTCCAAGCCAATGAGAACTTTACAAATTTGACACCTCATCACGTACAGCCGCAAGTTTGTGAATAATAGATTCCCCGTAATATGGATAGCCCGTGGATAAGGTTCCAAGCCAATGAAATCTTTACAAGTCATCAACTAGAGCCACAAGTTTGTGAATAATAGATACTCACGCAAGTTAGTCAGAAAATCTTAACATTTTTTTTCCTTTCTTACATATTTGTAAGCTACAGCCGCTAGAGATCCTGTTAACAAAAGCATTTGCAATGGCCACTACTGCTTCTCCAATGGCCAGCCAACTCAAGAGTAGCTTTGCTTCTTCTATGACCAGAGGGCTTGTTGTCCCCACTGGTATTTCTGGAGCTCCCTTTAGAGTGTTACCTTGCAAGAGACCCTCTTGCTTCACTGTCAAAGCCATTAAGTCAGACAAGGTACGAAATGCTTCGATTTTCATGCTGCCCATGCCTTGTGCTATTATATGGAAAGTAGCTTTGAATTGTAACTAAGTAATTGAATTTGTAATGAATTCGAATCCAATAATCAGCCAACAATTACTGCTTGTTTTAGATTTTCACCATAAGATAGATAGAAGGCATGACTACCATGATAGCTCTGTTGCGGTAATCGTAGGCTCTTTCTTATCTGAATTGCATTGTTAATTGTTTTGAATGTAAAAACTATTTTAATTACTTCTGTAACTTGATTGGCATGCAAACACTTGTCTGAAGATTCCAATGAAACATCTTTATATGTACCAAATAAAACTGAAGCATGATACGGATCTTTAAATAGAGTTCAAAGAAATCAACTTGCTGTACGAATAATTCTTCGTTCCTAGGGGAACTCCAAGCATTTGTAGCACCAAGTATATCAGCGTTAGGCACTAATGGTACAACCACGATAAATGCTGAAATGTGTTATGGTTATTATTACAGTCTACAATTCAGGAATTCGTTTTTTGTTGCACAGCCAACCTACCAAGTGATTCAACCAATCAATGGTGACCCCTTCATTGGAAGCCTGGAGACTCCAATAACATCCAGCCCATTGATTGCATGGTACCTCTCCAACTTACCTGCATACAGGACAGCAGTGAGTCCACTTCTCCGAGGAATTGAGGTCGGGCTAGCCCATGGCTTCCTCCTTGTTGGTCCATTTGTGAAGACAGGTCCTCTAAGGAACACAGAATATGCAGGAGCAGCAGGGTCATTAGCAGCTGGTGGCCTTGTTGTGATACTCAGCATTTGCTTAACCATGTATGGAATTGCATCCTTCAAAGAAGGAGAGCCCTCTATAGCCCCTAGTCTAACATTGACTGGTAGAAAGAAGGAGCCTGACCAGTTGCAAACCGCTGAGGGATGGGCCAAGTTCTCTGGGGGGTTTTTCTTTGGTGGAATTTCTGGTGTCATTTGGGCATACTTCCTTCTATATGTCGTCAACCTTCCTTACTATTTTAAATAGACGAAGTCCTTTTCATTTTGTCAATGTACATCTTCTCATTTGGACACTCATCTGCCAATGGACATCCTTCAATATCTGTCATGAACTTAAAATGATATCTATCAGTAGTTATTAGTCTTCACGTTGAATACTCATAAACTTACTTCCACCGGTTTCGTTACGCCATTGTTTAACGCTTGTAGGTGATAAACTTACTCGCAATTTTACTTTACTTGAACCTTCTGCACCCATTGAAGCCTTGGTGTCGACATCTGCCAAGTCCATTTCTCAGCACCATTATATAGAATTTATAGGAATCCTGGTCGCAAAGTAATGGGAAAACATACATAAAACTCTATAATTCGGCCACTGGAAATGACGAACCAGGGAGAGGTAGGCCTTGTCTGAGAGTCTCCAAAGTAGAGAAGGTTATTGGGTGGTACGTGCTATTTCAAAGTAATATGAGTGACATCAAAAGGAAATTTTCCATGCTTGTTTTAAATATACAACTAGTAAGTGACATTAAAGAATTCATATGTGGTAATATGTTTGCAAAATTTAAAGAAATTTGGCTTACGAAAGGATATCCCCATCTTTGTATGTACCCACATTTAATTTCATCATATAAATGGAATGAATAATTGTATTAAACTATTTATATACATCAGATTTGATGACTCTCATCACATTCTAGTTATCAACTACAAATTAACCTTTTCCATATAATCACAGTTTGTTACATATAGATGTGAGCACATTAATTGTAAAGTGATATGTTGTGTAAAGATGTGTGAACATGGTCCTCCTGAAATGTCAATATTTTATTCTTGATTTTTAGATGTTCAATTTGAAAATAAATTTTTTAAAACCAAAAACCTTGTTATGTTTGAGGGAAAAAATTATTGTGTACATGTTTAAGTTAATAACATTATTTAAAAAGTTTCTATAATTGTTAAATAGAAAATAGATTGGCTAAGTTATTGAGGAGATAAAGTTAGGAAGTTGGAGTGTATAGTTTGCTCTCGTGCTGAGTGAATTGCGTCACTAATTTAGGTTAGTATCCTCGTGTGCTGGGGATAATTACCTCATTTTCCTAGAGTAATTACATTACTCTTGGTCCAAACCTGAGCATCAGTTATAGGTTGGTGTTAGGAACTTAGTTGGGTGCCAAAATAGCGGAGATGTATATTGATATAGGTGTTGGAAAAGGCCTCATAATCATCACCTATGCATCTAATCTACGGGTAGGGAGATCAGAGTAGAGGGTACGCTCCTGAATGGAGGAGAGTTATCTCACTTCGCTAGGTCAGCAGTCTCGTATTATGAGCATAATTACCTCACACCCTTGGAGTAGTTTCATTACTCCTAGACCATGCTTAAGCCTTAAGTTCTCGGTGGCGTTTGAAAACTAGCTAGGGTCCAAAATTAATGGGTATTATAATTGAGATAAGTGTTGTTGGAGGCGATTAAATAATCATTATTTGGCCTAATGAGGTCTCAATCATGGTTTGATAATAATAAAGTATATTAATATTAATGAATTTATTTTTGTTATATTATTAATTCAATTATAAAGCAGGAAAGTAATATATGAAAGATCAAGTTTAACGAATGGAAAAAAGTGACTAAAATAGCAATTGAATCATCTAAAAAATCAAAGACGAACAAAATGAGTGAAGTGAAGCATAAATACAGTTCAAGTAACCTTTAAGGAAATTTAAGTAATTAACTAAAAACAAGAAGAAATCAAGCACTTAAAGATGTAACAAATCACTATAATCTTTCTTGTAATCTTATCCAAGTTATTTCAATGGTCTAAGGTTTCAATAATTTATTGATTGTTTATATGTAGGGAATAATGTGCAAATTCTTTCATAATTAAGAAGAACTTTGATTTAATATTTAAATAAAAATCTTGATATTTAAAAAATTGGGGAACTTTTAAAATGATTTTGAAAGTTTTTTTAAATCAAAATAAGGTGTGTTAATACTTTTGAAAAACTTGAAGTGTTGAAAACTAATTCAAAGACTAGAAACTTCTTGAAGTGGGGAGTAGAAGAGTGGGGAGGGACGTGTATGGAGTGTTTTAACTCCAGAATTTTTTTAATTCCAGAATTTTCTCTTCTCACCTCCTTTCCATTCCATCTCCTTAATCACATCATTTTGCATAAGGAATCAAGCTAATCCTAGGTGAAAATCAAGGTAAAAGTTTGTGGCTTTTCTTCTCATCTTCATCTTTCTTGCATTGCTCATGAAAAGCTGGAATTATAAGGTTGGATATGGGATTGAGATATGTATTTATGGTGTTCTAGTTGGTGAATCAATCAAAGCCAAAGGGGACGAGAAGGGAGAGTAATAAAAGAAGAGCTAATTGGCAAATTTCAAGGTTAGGACTAAATTTAGTCTAATTTCTCTTTATGTGTATGTTTAAATGGATACAAAGATTCATTTGGATGTGGAATAGTTGCCGGGACGATGCTTTGGTGTTACCTTGTATAGAATTGGTTGAATATGACAAGAGAGTATTTTGTAGTGGAATTCTGTCTAAGGTTTGTTGAATCAGTCACATTGTTTGGGTCATAACTCATCCTATAGACCTCTAAATTGGGTGATTTCAATTGCAAATGAAAACTAAGACATAGAAAGAGACTCTGACCTAATTATGGTTGTATGTTTTTGGAAATTGAGATAAAAAATGATGACCTAATGTTTTCAATATATTGGAGTATCTTGTGATGTTTAGTCTATATCTCGTGATTTAGAAGTCCAAATGGCTTGATGTTTAGTGCTTTAGAAACTAGAGACATAGGGAAACAAATGTCCAGAAGACCTCAAAACCTAATTCGAAAGTTTTATGTATGAAAATTTCAGAA
Source organism: Erythroxylum platyclados (assembly GCA_027563515.1). Classification (NCBI taxonomy): domain Eukaryota; kingdom Viridiplantae; phylum Streptophyta; class Magnoliopsida; order Malpighiales; family Erythroxylaceae; genus Erythroxylum; species Erythroxylum platyclados. The sequence continues at coordinate 4,799,399 of JAOQMM010000009.1, read as the reverse complement.
CAATTGGAGGTATGAACTCTGGGCAAGCGACACGATGGGAAGGAAATTGCACTATTTTAAGTTTGTTTTCATTTCCAATTTTTAGCAATTTCAGTCGTCCCTATGTAATGGCTATTATAATTTTTATTAAATCATTGTAACGAATGGGGAAAAGGGATAATT
>JAOQMM010000009.1:4759991-4783558 GCA_027563515.1 Erythroxylum platyclados | reverse complement strand
AAACTCCATTGGCCAATCAACCCCTTCAACCAACCACCTCTTTTCATTCCATTCTCATTCCCCCACTCTCATACCCCCCAAACAAGCACCCCCTAAGATTATGTAAAAACTAAAAAGTTCATAAAAAGCTTAGCGGATAGAGATAAAAGTCTAAATTCAGGTGTTTTTACCGAATTAATTTCTGATTAATGAGTGGATAAATTTTTTTAAGTAAAATAATATTATTTTATTTAGAAAAGTTAGACATCAGATAAACTTAGGTATGAACAATTCAAACTCAAACTTAATTAAAAAATATTATTTTATACTTTTAATTTAAAAAATTAACAAGACTGACCCGTAAGTAATAAGTCGGTCCATTTTTATCCTTATGAGCGGATTCAAATTCAAATTCAATAGTTATAAATATCTTAATTTAATAATTTTTTTAAATTAACCAATATTTAGCAAATATTATATCTTTTGAATCTTATGAATTTTATATTTACCCTTTTATTTAGTCTAAACTTATTATTAAATTTATATATATTTATAAAAACTTTTATAAATTGAATAAATAACTCTAATTTTTTATGAGTTTCTTAAAAAAAAAGTTCCATAAATTTAAAAACTATATCATGTACAGGACTGCATGAGATTAACCCAATTCACGTATTAGTCTAGCTATAATACGTTAACACAAGGGATTATCTATCTGAATCTGAAGCTTAGGCGAAGAGGGGTGCATTTTGGTGTTCTGTTGGAAATAGGAAAGGAGAATAATTGCCATCCCTTTCTCAGGGCTACCGTACCGTTTCCATCAAGGAGATCGAAAGAGATATTACCTTTGTGATTGTAATCACCATTATCCAAATATAGTTGTAAGATTACAGGATAGCAACCAACTAAGTTTGGTTCTGCCTTTAGGATCAAACATTACTAAGGCCCTGTTTGGTTCGATGGTTTATAATAGAAGAGAATGGAACGTAACACAGTTACATCGTTTGTTTGAAGGTTTTATAATGGAAGGAAATAGAATAGGAAGGTTTTAAAGGTTACAGGTTTACGTTCCATTTCATCGTAACAGTTAAAAACACAAAATCCCCGATTCGGGGGTTTTCGTATGGAATGTAAACTTAAAAAACGCAAGACGACGTTTTTATCCTCGCCCCTTATCAAATAGACGGGCGTCGATAGATGTCGATTATGCTTCCGTCATCAATAGGTTGGGTATCGTCGAAATTCGATGGTGAGCATCACGTTGAGACTGGTCGTAACCCACTTTGGAACCGATGCAAGTCAGGTGATAGGTGCAAGTCACTACACCCAGGTGACTTGTTTATTAACAAGTCACGAGTGTGACTTAACAGTTACAGCCATGAATTATAGTTATTGATGCATGAGAAGCAAATTAGATTTTTATTAATGAACAATTAATGGTTTTTTAGTTCAAAAATAAAATATATCACGATTTTTAATATATTTTGTTATATAAGGATATAATAGTCATTTATTATAAATTTCATTTTATTCCATCTATCTTCCAAGCAACATTTCATTACGTTACATTATGAACCCTTTCATCACCACCAAACAACATTTCACAAGTTTACGTTCCATTCTATTATAAATTACTCCGTTACATTTCGTTCCGTTACATTAATTAACATCTAACCAAACAGACCATAAAATAAAACGCAAGTTAAACTGCTCCATTACTTGAAAGCAAAGTTGCAGAATTCTCTCGTGGAAATTGTATGGGAATGGTGGCACTCCATGCACCAAAACTTATCCACCACGCCAAGAATGCTCAAAAACTAGCATTCTTCATTTTGTCCATGCAATCTTAAGAATGCAGAACAAAATCTGCGCCTGGAAAAACAAGATATATGAATACAACAAGAATAATGTCTGATGCAGGAGGGGCCCCATAGCAGTCGCGAGACCTCTGACAGAAAAGGATGAACCACTTTACATTAGAATTACAGCATCAGTTTCGGGGCTTTGATGGAGTTGGAGAAGACGGAGGTTTCAAATCTGGGTACTGCATCCAAAAACAGACGTTAAGTAGTTTAAGTTGTCAGGCGGGTACACAAGTTGGTCCTAACACAATTAAACATTAAGATGATACTACCTATTGCAAAACTGATGTAAGGAAATTCCCATTACAAAAACATGGGTAATCATGGCCATCATGCACATAAGATAATAAAAAAGATAGAAAAAGGGTAGATATCATACGTTAGGGTAGGGACATCTGTAGTCATTTCTCAAATGTGATTTGGAATTCAGAGTCTTGTTTACTGATCCATTGTCTGGAACACCGCTTTCTCCAGCAAGCAAGGCAATAGAGGAAGCACCATCCTTGACTTCAGCTAACTGAGTAAGTGCTCCATCATCTCCAAGTTTTCTAAGTTTAGACTTCTTCTTCTTCTTCTTTGGGTAGACATGGACAGAAGGAGGCAAGAGGTTTTCCTGTATTTCCTGCAATACAACAAACAGCAAACCCAACAGATATTACCAAGAATCGACAGATTTAAGTGCTAAAAAGCTATTGAATAAAATATATCACATCAAAACATGCACCACAATCAGAATGGGACAAGATGCAGGAGAACCTTCCTCTGTACATAATAAGCAACTTGGCTAACAGTTCAAGTAATAGTATCTATATGCCTCAGTTATTCAAGTTCAAGATCAAGCTCAGACAGGCTAAGTGAAATATAATGATCATAATTAATGGTTTCAACAGCCAAAAGAAAAAATGAAAACAGAACCAACATGAAGCTTAATAAAGTAAACCAAAATATGTGAAACCCATAGTTTACATTGGTGATAATTCAGCACTGAACAGAGGAAAGAAGCATACCAACCACCCCTTTTTCCCTCTGACTCCACCTCTGATTGCATAAGCCTCTTTGAATCCATTTTTGACTAGCAATTCAGCTGCTTTGATTGAATTGCCATCAAAACTACCTTGCAGTCAAAATGAGGAAGCAAAATCAAATTTAGACCCTTTTGAAACCAGCCAATTTAGTAATTCTCAAGAGCTTTAACGCATGCTGCAATGCTGCTAGAAATTAGAAGTAGCACAAGGGTGTGTTTGCAAAAATGTGCTATAGAAAACTAATTGTTTAATTCATATCAACCAAACAATCTTTGAAGAAGTCATGGAAGATACAGAAGAAGCTAAAAGATGGGACATTCACGTGCAAAGATGAGAAACTGACATATTAAAACATCATTGGATGTCGTTCACCATATACATAAACCTCCAGAAGCTGGCCTGTCCAATCTAGAAAACATTATGCTAAAGGCCTACTTCACTAGAGCACCAAAATTTTATTGCGAAAGGAACAATTATTCACTCTTTATAACTAAAATCTAGAGCATTCAATCTACAGATTCCTATTTTTGACTTTACTCTTGTACTATGCTGCCTAAAGTAAATTAATCGAAATTTATTAGCCACCCATTATACTACTCCAGTAAAAGATCTGAATAGCTTTGCTGAAATTACTTTGCTTGATTGTTGAACTATATTGTTAGACATAATAATTGCAAGGTTTACATTACATCTTCCTTTGTCATCTGTTACTTTACTACTTTCTCAGGGACTTTTAGTTCTCAGCCAAACACAAAATAGCCACCACTCATCGAAAATAAGCCAAAATGTCCCATTTCCTAAGTTCCTCATTTTAAACTCCCTGTTACAAACTCTTAATATTACATGCTGTTTATAGAAAATTTCAAAGTTAAGGTGTCAAGAAGCCAAAAGAGAGAAAGAGGGAGAAATCCAAGCAGTCAACAACTGACTCTAGCGCTTACTTGTCCAGAATACACAAGATGGTATTTGCTGGGTCCTGAAAACTATCCAATACGTTCTTCACAAACAACATTTCGTCCTCCTCCTCAGGGAACTCAACCTGAACCGCACTCTTATTCAAAATCTTCAAATTGGGGGACCCCAAAGAGATCAAAGTCTTCGTCTTTCTGATATCCAAAAGCTGCGCATCTGGGTTGTCCCGGAGCTTTCGAAATGCATCAATAGCAGAGATAAACTTGTACTTGCTTAAGTACTCTTGGGTCAGAGGTATAACAAGCAGCCAAATGAAAGTACACCCAGCAACAAAAAATGGGTTTCTGTTAAAGAAGTCATCAATTGAGACTAACACTGGTTCCAAGTTTATTCTTTCGAAGACTTGCTGGGGAGGGGAGCTTACAGCTTCGGAAGCTAAGCAAGGGAGACAAGTGAAGAACTCAAGAGCAGCGAAGGAGAGCGAGGTTTTAGTAGCAACAGAGTTTCTGAGAAACGAGATAGAGCTCAGAAGAGAGGGCTTTGAAGGTGTGAAGTTGAGGGTTTTCGGGTGGTTTTGGATGGTTAGAGCAGAGGCTAGCACCATGGAAAGAGACTCCATCAAGAAGATGCAGAGAGAGGTGCCTTTCTTATCTTAAGTTTATTCTAATTTTGCAAGGTTTTGAGTTTTAGGTACTTTCAAGACGTGAGGGAAAAAATATCATCACTATCCTATTTCACTTTAATTCTTTTTTTTTTTCAGTTATTTCAATATTTTTATATCATAAAAGATTTAAAAATTCTAATATTTTAAAAACCAGACTAGAAGTTAAATCAATAAGACAAAAAATTTAAGGTTTTAAAGATTCAATGGATATTAGTCCGTCATAAAATTGGTTAAAGATTAAATAAAATTAAAGAATTTGAAATATGATTGAAAGAGATTGTTTTTATTAGTCAAAGAATTTAAAGTTTAATTGAAAAAATTATTAAATAAAATTAATTAATTAATTTGAGTTTATAAGAATTTATTAATTTACGAAAATTGACTGATTAGTTAATAAACTGATCAATTTTTAACAATAAAAGTTATTAAAATAAATCGAATCAGAAAGTTGAAAATCGAATCAGAAAGTTGTGATCAACATTGAAGAGGAGTTTGGGAACCTTTGGTCTTACGCTGAAATCATTAAGCAAACCAACTTAAGTAGCATAGTTAAAATGACAGTATCTTGGTCAATTCCAACATCTCCACTTGTTTTTGAAAGAATATATATAGTTTTAGAAGCTCTTAAACATAGGTGTAGGCATGGATGTAGGCATTATCTTGTTTGCTTTCTAATGTAGAGCTCCCATAAGTATTATTAGTGACCAAGATATGAAGTTCTTAGGTTACATTTTCAAAGATGTTATCAAGTAAGTAAGTTCTTAATATTTTACTTTCTACTATTAATCATCCACACACTAAAGAACAAACTAAGATAATGAATATGACTTCATATACTTTACTCTAAGCTATTAATAAAAGTAACTTAAAGAATTAGAAATATTGTTTATCTTTTATTGAATTTGCGTATAGTATAAGTAATCATTCTTTCATTGGTTTTAAATCACTTGAGTTTGTTTATGGTTTGAATACTCTAACCCCTTTAAATTTGTTACCTTCAAATATTAATGAGTGTGTTAGCTTAGATGGGAAAAGAAAATTAGAGATGGTGATGAAGTTTCATAAGTGTGTGAAAAGTCATATAGAGAGTAGGAATGACAAGGATTGCCAAACTTAGCTTAGCCCAAGTTGACTGGGCTTCTGGCTCAGGTTTGGCCTGTGGTTCAGGCTGCTTGGCCTAGCCCAAAGCCCAAATTTTTTAATAAAATTGGTGCCATTTTTAATTTAAAAAATTTAAAACATATATTTAATTGAGCCATATTCAAGCTTAATCATAAAATTTTGGGCTGAGTTAGGGTTTGGGCGGGGCCAAGCCTGGCCCAACTCTTTATCACTCCTAGTAGAGAGTAAAAATGAAGAATATTCTACAAAGGATAACAAAGAAATAAAGCTTGTAGTGTTTGAACATTTTAATTAGATTTTGGTGTATATGCAAAAGGACAGGTTTCTTACTAAAAAGAGAGATGGTCCATTCCAAATTGTGAAAAGTACTAATGGCCAATGCCTATAAGATTGATCTTCAAAATGTGTTTGGCATACCTAACTTATAAATATTTTATATGTTTTTTAGGTTTAATTTACTTGGCATCTAGCACTTGGATGATATGATTTATATGGATTTTATGATGTTTTCTATGTTTATTTCATTATTATAGATGACGATTTTGAGGAGTAAACACGAGATTCAGTGCAACTTTACCCATAATTATCAAATTGAGGTGATTTTGAAGTCATTGGAAAGCTAATTTGATGAACAACAACTTCGTAGAATATATGAGGAGCCAATTCTAACTTACAAATGTCTAGAAGTGGAAAAGTTTGAGGAGTAAAGTATAACAAGCACACCTATTTTTCATACAGTATAAGACCCATACCCAATTATTCTATGACTGAGAGTAGACACTTCTTTAAAGTTAAATAAAAGAGAAGTGGAACACACTCAATGCTGGTTATGAAAGTTTTCCTGCACTAATTCTCAAAGCTAATTTATAAAGATTTGTGTTTCTTTAAGTTTAAGTCATTTAGAACTCTATTTTTACAACTCTATCTATAAATACTTGTATCATAGTTAACCTGGAGAGTATATAACTGACTTCTTTCATCCTTGTAGCTTAATTTTTCATAAATTTCTTCTTTCTTTGCACTGGGAGAAGATTTGGAGCAAGGATTAAAAAAGCTAGCGACATCTTCTATCTTTATTTCTTTTACTCTTCTTTTCTATATTAAGGTTGATGTATTTTTTTTAGTTATGTTTAGTTGATAGAAACTTGATTTAGGGTTAGGGATGTAGCGTGTAACAATTTATTTAATTAATTATACTGATTTGATTATTTCATTGGCTGAATTTATTCCCTTTGATCCTAACATTGAATTTATGATTGACTACCATACCTTCAATTTTAAAGATTGTATGAAGGACTAACGGGTGAAGTATGATTCGTGCACTCAAAGAACAAACCATTTTGGTGCTATTTATTGATTTTGTCTTAGATTTCAGTGATAACCATATAGATTAACTATAATTAATAAGTTTCGTTAGCTTAAATTATTCATTAATAGGTTGTAGTTGCATAATTAAATATACTTGTGTGCCTCAGTGAAGGGAATAGATATATTAGGTTAACAGTTATTTCGACTTAAATAATCTATTATATGTGATACTTAGAATTCTTTATAAGTGAATCATGAATCCCTAATATTTATTTATTTGATTTCTCATTGTTATTTTTTTCTTTATTTTCTTTAGTTTAATAGTTTAATTATCTTTAATTAAAGTTGGTTTTATTTCGTTTATTTGTTTAACAAAGATTAATAATTATGGTAACTAGTTTTATATGGGATCGATACTTTAGAATCACTCTAATGTATTTAGCTATCTACGATTGACTCTATGAACCTGTAGAAAGAATAGAGGAGCAAAAAGAGAAAGTTCAAAAAGATAATTTAGTTGTGGATATAGAGTAGCAACCACAAAGGATGCATATGGGGAACATCCAATTACTACTAATTCATGTTAGTCCCTCATATGTAGGAATTCGTTAAAGGCTAAGAAACTACGAGCTAAAGCAAGTACATCTTCACTAGCTTTTGACCTTTAGAGGATTAAAAGAAGAGAATAAAATAAAATTCATCAAGGAGCTTTACTTGATGATCTAAACACTTCCATGTAATGGCCTTATAGAAGATGAATTAAGGATGAGGTGTTTCCCATACTATATGCGAGATCGATCTAGGAAATGGCTAATCTCAATAGAAGTGGACTCTTTTAAGAAGTGAGATCAGGTGTATGATGCATTTATCTTGAGGTTTTTCCTACTATATAAGACCACCAAGTTGATGATATAAATAAAAAGCTTTTAACAAAAGGAAGGGAAAGTGTTTCACAAAGTTTGGGAGCGATATAGGGCTCTTTTTAATCAGTGCCTTCATCATCACTACTCATTGTAATAAGTTATGGATTTTTTCTATGAGGGTCTGACCTTAACATGCAAAACTTTGGTGGACATTGCGGCTTAAGGGCAATCTACACAAAGACTACCAAGAAAGTAAAGGAGAATATAGAGACCTTAGCAAAAAAAATTTAACCAAAATGGTAAGGGGGAAGTCAAAAGTAAACCTCTTTAAGGTACAAGTATCTTTAGATTTGACAGCAAAAATATAAGATTGTTCAAGTTAGATAAAGATAAGTCCTTGATGATGCTAAAGGAGGACATTGATTGTAATGATGAGCCTACTGTGGATTAAGCTTCTATTTTATTTTCATTTCTTTATTGCATATACATCTTAACGATTCATTTTTTCTTTGTACTTTTAAATCATGTGTTTGTTTTTACTTCTATTTTGCTACTTACTTTGATTTGATACTTTATTTTAGTTTATTTTAATGTTAAGTTCCTTTTGTATTTTATTATTTATAGTTTTTTCTTTAATTATGTTTGTTTAAAAGGTATAAATAATTTATAGGTGTTGTTCAAAATTACCTTGGACAGTGGATGATAAATAGGGGACAAAGAATTTTCTATTCTATTTTTATTCTCCTCCTTTTATAATGGTTATTCCTAATTTTTTCATTCACTATATATTTTGTTTCATTAAAGGAAATATACAACTCAAGTTTGAGGAGGGAATCAATTATTTATTGGTCATTTTTTTCTTATTAATTTCATTAGTTGGGTGGCTAGCTTAGTTGGATTTTTTTTATGATAGTAAATAGGTGGCGAATAGAGCTCAGAAGTCTAAAGGGTTATTGGAATTACTATTGATAGAAGATAATCTGATAATTTTAAAGTTTGGGAACTAAGCTAACACGAAGGAAGTTATAGAAAAAGGACCTTGAAATGTACTGAACTAGTTATTATTTCTTCAACCATGGAGACTATGGTTGAAGATGGAGAACATCAAAAGAAACAAAATTATAATATGGACAACCTATATGGTGTGCCACTAGAATATTAGTCAATAAGAGGAATGAGTGTGTTGGCAAGTTACATTGGTGTCCCTTTTTACATGGAGGAGATGATGACTTTACATAAAAGGATTTGGTATGTATGTGTCTATGTTCAGGTAAGTAGTACAAGAGAGATCACTAGTAAGGTCAATAAAGAGATTAGGGGAGGAAGAGGAGTTGGTTGAAGATAAAATAAAATTTTCATATATATTGGGGGCTTAAACAGGTGCTACAAGGGAAAATATAGAGGCAAACAGGGATAAAATTTCAGAAAGATGATTTTAGGAGTTGGTAAATTTGGGAAAGGGTTAAGAACATAAGGAGATAGAGGAAACAAAAGTAGATCTAGAAGTCCTAGTGGGGGGAAAAACTAATGTAAATATTTCTAAGGGGGTTTAGGGGAGAAAGAGAGTATTAATCGGTTAATAGAGGTCATAAAAAGGAGGAAAATAACTTAGATATTAAAGGTGAACCCCGCTAGCACACAAGAAGCGACAAAGGAAAAAGACTCTCAATAAATGGAGTTGAATAACGTAAAAACTGAAAAGGGTGAATAAGATAAAACTCAAAATATAACAATGATCTATATATAGAATTCAACATCAAAGAGGTCAATAAAAGAAATTCTAGTAGAAATAGGAGCAAGGGGGCATTATTGAAACCCCCTAATCAATGACACTAGAAACTTGGCATATAAAGGGATGAATAGCCCCAATAAACAATAGGTTATTAACAATGTTCTTATTTACAATTAAATAGTAGTAATAGCTATTTTAGAGACTAAACTATCCTAATATAAGCTCCTAAAGCTAAAGTTTAAAGGTAGTTAGTGGTTTATGGTCTCGGTATATAATCACCATCATTATGGAAAAGTAATAGCAATTATTAACAAAAGAAGAGTGGAACTAAAAGTCTTGAACTCAAGTGCTAAACATGTTCATATAATGATTCTATTTTATAAGGAGAATAAGAAATTTATGTGACCTTTATATATGGCTCCAATCATAGGTACCATAGGGAAGATCTTTGGAGTGAGCTAATAAGAAGAGCAAACACTCAAAACCTTTGGATGGTGATAGGAGATTATTATATTACCATGAAACAATTTGAGGTGGAAGGCAATGCAAACTTGAGGAACTTCTTGTTGTGTTTCAATAATTGTGCGGTTAAATTGGGTATTGCAGATTTATGCTTCGAGGGATGTTTTTATACATGGAATAATAAACAACTGGATAAATGGTCCTTATATAAGAAGATAGATAGGGCACTTGTGGATAAAGAATGGTTAAATAGTTTACTAGAAAGCAAGGTAAACTTTGTAGATCCTCATGTGTCTGATCATTCACTAATCTAAAAGATTTTCTTAAATGTAAAGAAACACATATGCTTTAGATTTAACAATTATTTAGTGGATAAAGAAGGTTTTATGGAAGCAATAAAGAGGGAAATAGAGAGGAAATTGAGAAGGTATAAGGCCTTTATTTGTGTTAAAAATTTGGAAAGCATAAATGAAAAATCTAAAAGGGAGTCTTACTTGGACACAAGGATGGTAGAACTTACTAAAACAATGATGCTCAAAATACAATAGCAAGTATATAATCACCCAGGGAATAAAGGTGGTTGGACTAAGAGAAAAAAAAAGCCACAGACAATTATATAAGAGCATTATCATATCATAAATCCTTTCTAAGGGAGATGAAGACAATAAATTGGTTTAAAGAAAGAGATCTAAACACAAAATTCTATCATAGTTCAATCTCAGTGAGGAGGAATACAAACAGAATCAATTCCCTATTGGATCAGGAGGGGAATAAAGTTTCATCTTAGAATAAGGTCAAAAAGGTGGCCTTTTCTTATTTTAGGGACACTTTAGGAGCTCAAGCTGAAAGTTACTCTTCAATACCTATTTTAATCTCCTTCATTTCCAATCAGTTTTTAAAGAATACCTCAAGTCTCCTTTCGACTCTATAGAGATAAAAAAAACATGTTTTGGAATGAAACCTAAAAAAGCACCAGGGTCCAATGGTTTTAATGGGAAATTATATCAATAAGCATGGCCATCAATTAAAGACATAGTCATTAAAGCCATCTAGGAATTTTTTGATTTAGGTAACTTACTTAAACCCACAAAAAAGACTTTTATTTAATAACAAAATGATCAAATCTAGTATCCCTAAGGGTGTTTAGACTCATCTCTTATTGTAACTTCCTCTATAAGGTAATAACTAAACTTCTTGCAAAAAGGATGAGGAAAGCTTAAGCTCTAATCATTAACCCAGCATAAGTAGCTTTCTTATAAGGGAGACATAGAGGAGATAACATCCTATTGTTATAAGAACTATTCAGAGGTTATTCAAGGAAGAAGTTTAACAACAATTGTGCAATAAAGGTAGACCTTCGTAAGGCTTATAATTCTTTAATCTAGAAATTTATAGAATAAGTACTAGAGGTCTTCAACTTTCCTAGGAAGTTCAGAGACTAAATCAACATGTGTATCACCTCTCTTTCTCAATATTAGTAAATGGGGAACCATCCAATCTATCTCAGGGCAAGATAGGATCAGACAAGAAGATCCTTTATCACCATTTTTTTTCTTTGCATGGAGGTATTATCAAGCTGTTGGAACACAATATTGCTCAGGATCGAGCATTCTACTATCATAATAAGTTCAAAAACCTAAAATTTGCTTGCTTGATATTTGCAAACGACTCATTTTTATTCTCAAAAGCCTATAATCAATCAATATACACCTTTATAAGAACAATGCAGACATTCAAGGATCTATCAGGATCAGCAGACAACAAATAAAAAAGCTTCATCTTAATGGAAAAGAGTGCACAAAACATATGCCCTTGGATCTCAACAATATATAAATTATAGGTTAAAAGCCCCTCGTTTAAATACCAAGGACTCCCAATCGCTATTAGTGCACCTCCTCGATAAAAAAAATTCAGAATAGGATAAATTCTTAGAGCAATCAGTTTCTTTCACCAATAGAAAGAGTTTTATTGATCAAATTAGTTATTAACTCAATGTATATATATGTTAGAATTCCCCATTTTAGTTATGCAAATAGGTTAATTAGAAGTTAAAGAAGATAATGGGTCAATTCTTATGGCCAAGAACTACAAATAGAAGATATAAAGCAAAGGCTAGGTGGAAACATATATGCAAATCCAAAAAAGAAGGTGGATTGGGTGCTTCAATAGGGAAAAGGATAAGGAGGATCCTTACTAATAAGAAATCCTTATGGGTAAAATGGATTATGTTCCTTATACTTGAAGGAGAAAAGCTTTTGGGAGTTATAGGAGAAGTAAGAAAAGTCACACTACTTTAATTAGCTATTGAAAAATAGAAACAATATATCAGGATATATAAAATGTTCAATAGGGAATGTCTAAAGGCATCTTTGTAGAAAGATAGCTGGACTAGATTAGGAGTTTTGAGTGAAGCCTAGCTTAATCCAGAAGTAGTTGATCTTATTAGAAATCAAAAAGTTAGTTAGTGGATAGTTGACGATCTGTGGGGAACTGTCCAAATGAGTTTCTCCACATCCTACCTGGTTACAATCCTAACCTAAAAAAAGGATGATACCTATAGCTGGTTACTCCATTCCTTTAAGAACTTTACAAATGCCACCTAAAGGAAAACCTTAACTGAAGATACTTGCAAAGTTTGGTGGAGCAAGGTAGTGTGGGATAAGACTCTTCCCTTAAAGATTTTCATACATCTTTGGTTGATGTGTTATGAAAAAATTCTAAATATGGATGGGCGATAGTTCCTCAACATGGAAAAAATATGCTTCCTATCCAGTACCCAAAATGACACAGAAGGTCACATATTTTTCGAATGTGATTACTCAAAGCAAATATGGAAAGAAGCCTTAAGTATATGTCAAGTACAAACAGAGATCACTAACTAGAGGAGATTCTTGGAAAGGTTCAGTAAGTTTAAAACATAGGACAAAGGTGACAGAAATATAATTCTACTGATGTTTGGAGGGTGTGTGCACATGATATAGAAAGAAAGAAGTCATTGACAATTTGGGGTATAAAAAGATCCAAACAGCAAATGGTAAGTGAAACATTTAGTTGGGTACAAGAGCACATAGCTCTAAAGAAGAGGAATATAACCTAAAGTTTGTAAGGATATGGAGATTAAGCTAAGCTGAACAATGATGTTGTACTTATGCAAGATACTAGGAAAGTACCTTTATGATGAATGCTAGAAATAACCAGTGGTAGCTAAGAAAATAATGAACGTGTAAAGAGCTGGAGTTACTGTTGAAAGTGTCTCTTGTAATTTGTTACATTTTTAAAAGATTAATACATGCTCAATAGTCATTGTCCCCATCCTCCTCCTTTTCACCATATACAACTATCATTTTTCTTACATTTGTGCCTTAGTGAATACTTCTCTTCACACAAGACAAGTCTCCGGCCTTCTTATATCCATCTATTTATTAGATGTAGTCATAGTCACCTTCACCTCTCTACCTCCTTGGTTGACACCACTTAATATAGGTCTTGATAATATTCCGTAATAACTCCTTTGTAGGCTGTTCGGCACTGATGTAGGGAAATAGCTCCTTCAAGAATAAATTAATTAGATAAGCTTTATCATCACTAGATTGTGCGATGGCATGTCAAATTTTGCACAGTATTACATCCTCTTTTCCTTTTTTCTAAGTTCTCTGCCTATTGGGTACTCAAATATGGCTTCATTGTACGGATGGCAATAGGTCGGGCCGGGCCGGGCCAGGTGATGGGCTAGGTGGCCCTTGGCTTGCGCGGGTCGGTGGTTGCCGGCCTGTGGCCCAGCCCGACCACGAGCTGACTGGCCCGTGGCCCTCTCATGGGTCGACGAGCCACAGGGCGGGCCAGGCCGGCCCGACCGTCGACCCTTTTTTAAAAGATTTTTTTTAACAAAATAGCAACGTTTTGTACATTAAAGGCGGGCTATGGCCCGGACCAGGCCGGCTCGCCCTTGGCCTGAGGGGGCCAACAGGTCTTGGCCCGTAGCCGGCCAACCTGAGCAAAACAATGCCAACCCTACTTCATTGAAGCTTTGCTCCAGTTTTAGTAAATATTCACCCTAGTTCAGTGGTTCCATAATTTATTCTTTTAAGTATAGTTCATGCCAAGCTAAAACTCCTCCTTTGAAATGCATAGCCACCAATCTGTTCAATGAAGAATAAAAGGTTACCCGCATTGAAAGATCCACACAAAGTCTATCACCCCTGAACAAATGAAACCCAATCTTGCTATAACTGTTTTGGAATGTTATAATGCCCCCCATATACTCCATGACCGCCACACTCTGATACTCGCTGATTCTCCCTCCTCCATTCCAGAATTCCTCGGTCTATTTTGCTGATGAAGATGTAAAATCCATTTCTTTAGATATTGTATATTCCTTTCGCGTTTAAGCTCCAATTCTTGGCTTTGATTCTTAAACATTTTCTTCTATTCGCCTCCATTATTGCGATCCAAAACACTCACTCCAATCAAGGTCAACCGCTCTGATTTCCTAATATTTTCCTCTAATCGCCTCCATTCTGACAATGACAATTTTTTTATAACCTCATTATGATTTCCAACTATGATTTGGAAAAAAGGAAAAAAAAAAAAAAGAACTATGTAAGAACAAAGAAGTAAGACAGAAAAGAGAGTAAAAACAGAGATTGAATCGGTTAAATTATTTAATGAAATAATTTGCCTGTGTTAATTCCTTTCAACCTATTCTCGACTCAACAACATCGTTTCCCTTCATTATTAAAAAGAAGGTCGTTCCATCAACTCTTCTTGATCTTATTCCTTCTTGTCTAACATAAGACTTGCCGTTATATGGTTAGCGTTGATACCGATGAATTTCTTTGACTGTGAAATGGAGAATAATGGTTGAGCCAATCTGGCGAAGTACAATTGAGGCGATGAAATGTTGGCGGCGAAAGATACAGTAGAATCGCCGTGCAAATTGTGAGGATATGACGACAGTGTTGGTGAATAAAAGAGCTCTCTCAAATGTTTTCTAATAGAAAGAGGGGTGAAAATGGGGCGGTTAACAGTGTTGTGGAATGGGCAGGATTAATGGTGGGTAGGTGAGAAAGGTGTGGCAGTTGGAACTCAATGAAGACAGATAAGGCTTTTGTGAGCCATCCCACGGGAACTCACGCACTCTTCTGCTGCCGCATATGTAAGAAAAATCAGGGTCCTTAGTTTAAAACTCTCGATCCAATGGCTCTCATCTTTTCAACTTCTTATTTATTTATTTTTTATTTCTAGCAAATTTCCAGGTCATACTTTTACTATTTTATTTTATTTATTTATTAAAAAAATTTCTTAGAAGTATCCTTCAATTATTGAAATTACCTAATTTCCCCTTTAATATTTTTTTTGTTTACCCAAATTTGTCCAAAAGAAAAGGTCTTAATAAGCTTAAATGACCCAAAACTAAATTAAAGTAAAATTTCTATTAAAGAAATTAGTTACCAATTACGTTTTATAATTGATAAATATCTAAATAAGAGTTTAATTAAGAATAATTAAGAAAAAGAATAAAATAAAAAAAATAAAAGATAAATAAAAACCAAAATGATGTCAAGTTATATAAATTAAAACATGATAAAAATGCAACTGCAAATTGAAAGTAATAAGGAAGCAAATAGACAAAAATGAAATAAAATATATGCAACTGCATACGAGAATATTTTAACTGAAATTAAGAAAATGAAAGTACATAAAATCAAATAAAATAAAAATGTAAAAATGGTACAAAATTATCGACATTACCACTAAAAGAATGACTAACAAAGCAATCTTTATTTAGAAGGAAAAGATGTCCCAAGTTTTTTAGGAAAAATGGAGAGAGAAAGTCAGAGAGATGTTTTTCGATAGTGTTTTTCTAAAAAGGAAAGAAAATGAAATATAAATGATATAATAGAAGGTTGCAATGAACTCTTGATGCATCAAAGGTTTGGATCAAAGCTCTTAGAGGACTAAAAAGTAGCATTTTGGCAACAGTGAGATCGAAGAAAACACAAAATACTCGTAACTAAATGTCATCGGCTCATTTGGAATCAATTGAGTTTACTTAGCTCATGTGTAAGACATTTTCATCTATTGATGATTGTAAGTGATTTATGTATTTAACTATAAACCTAGAGTGTATTTTAGGTGTTTAACTAAAACTTTGATTAGAGACCTAGAGGGGATTTTTGGTACTTAACTAAAATTTTGAATTAGAGACATAAAGGGGATTATAGGTATTTAGCTACAAACCAATAGTGGATTCCAAGCGATTAACTTCAAAATTAGAGCATATTTCTAGGAATTCAATTAAAAATTTAGATTAGAGAACTAAAGAGGATTCTAGGTATTTAACTATGAGAGTGGATTTCAAGTATTATTTGGATCAAAGACCTAAATGGGATTTTATGTATTTGACTATGAACCTAGACTAGATTCTAAATATTTAACTAAAACTTTAGATTAGAAACATATAGGAGACTCTAGGTATTTGGCTAAGAATTTGGATTAACTATAAAGGGAATTCTAGGTATTTAACTATAAACCTAGAGTAGATTCAAGGTATTTAACTAAAAATTTAGATTATATAACTAAGAGGATTATAAGTATTTAGTTATGAACTTAGATTGGACTCTAGATTTTTAATTAAAGTATTGGATTAGATACCTAAATGATGTTATTGTTATTTAATGAGAAACCTTGAGTAAATTTCAAATATTTAACAAAAACTTTGAAATAGAGACCTAGACGTGATTTTAGGTATTTGACTACGAACTTAGAGCGTATCCTAGGTATTTAAATAAATTTATATTAGAGACTTAGAGTTGATTCTAAATATTTAAGTAAAAAATTGGATAGAAGCATACTAGGTATTTAATTTATAGTGAGAGATGAATATAAGCCAAGAGACATAAAAAATATAGGTATTTAAATACGAATTAAGAGATGAATTTTATGGCTCATCACCTAGGCACTAAACAAGTTTAGTTTATGCTCATAAAAAACAAAATCAAAGATAAATATGCATAAGAATTAATAAAAACAAAGAAATCATAATTCTAAATTTCCCTTTTCCTTCTAATGGATCTTCTTGCAAACTGGATTGGATGTTGTTATCTATCGGATCTTTTGACGTATTCTTCGTGTTTTCCTTGCCCTTTGATCAGAAATATCACCTTTCTATGTCCTTTATATCTCAAAATCTCTTAAAAACTCGACTCCCTTTGATTTGCCTTCGTTCACATCCTTTTATAATTAAAACGAGGGTTTCTAGGTTATACACAATCAACTTACACAGACATGTGGGTGACCATATATCTCTAAAAAACACCTAAATTCGCTATTTCACACAGACACAAAGACTTATACGAGCAACATACATGGTCGTCTATATCAACATACACGGGTATATAACTTCAAATGACTAGAACCAAAATTCTTCAATCTTCACATATTTATAGAAAATTACACAGTCACTGTATATAATCATGTAAGTCCAAGTTGCTTCAGATCTTCATTTCATGTCACGATTTCATCCAAATTTAGGGATGCCAATGGGCCGAGCTAAGCCAGGGCACCCTCAGGCTGGGCGGCCCGTGACCTAACAGCTAGGGGCTGGCCAGCCCGTGGTCCAGCCTAACCTTATATATTTTTTAAAAAAAATTAAAAAACGACGTCATTTTTTAAGTTCTGGTCGGGCCAAACAATTTTGACCCGTGGTTCAGTCAACCCAAGCCAAAATCAGGTCGGACTAAAATTGACATTCCTATCCAAGTTCTTCTCCTTTTGTTCTGAGAAGACAGTTATCACCTATAAATGTAATTGAAGCGAATTAAGTACTAAAAATACAAATCACATTAAATATAGGTATATAATTATAGTCAAATAAGCATTTAATATAAGATTATAAAACGGTAGTATTATTGACAATGCATTAGTGGATTTGGTTATAGTGAAGATTCTATTCCAACTTTAAAATCAAGGTCAAAATTTGGCCGTGGTAAGCATATGGAATCCAACAAAAGCATATTGAGAATTTTGAATAATTAGAGATTTTTAGGTCTAAAATCAAATTATTGAAGTTAAATCAATTAAATTGGTAAATAAACTTAAACTAATTTAAATAGATCAAATATGTGAGTCACTTTTTGTCAGGCATATAGTACATTGAGACATATGTCTAATAAAAAATAGTAAATATATACCACATCAATGTTAATGTGATATGTATAACTAATGAAGAGTTATTTCCTAATAAATTTCCATTCTTTCAAAGTTCATTTTGAATGTTTTACAAACATTATAATTCATTTTAAATGCTTTAAACATAAAGATGTAATTTATATTTTAGTAAAAATATTAAAATTAAATTTACACCTTTTTAATATAATACGTTACAATATTAGAATTTATGTTGAGATGACATCAATGACTAACTGCTTATTAATTATCCAATTTGAACTTCTATTGTAAACCTAAATCTACAATGAACCTAAACCTAAAAGGACTAAGATCTTTGAATAGATATTTTTTAAAAAAAACTAACAAATATTGAGTAGGGGTACTAATGGGCCAGACTTGCCTAAATTTGTGCCCAATCGGATACCTTTTGCCTAACCGTGAGTCCAACCTGAGGCTCTGATGCCAATCTTTGGAAGCTACTGCAGCTTCTGAGCAAACTGGTGGGCCAACTACTGTGTAAAGTTGAGAAAGATTTAATTTAATGGCTATGACAGGGTTGATTGTAGAACTGAATTAGAGTTTTCTGAAAAATTTGTTGCGATCAATTTGAGAAATAACAAGTCTTCTTTCTTGTACATAATGTGAGAAATAACGATCTTCTATCTTGTATATAATTTGGAAATCTGTCTTTTACATAATTCATGGAAAATTCCATTGAGATGGAGTGCTTTGTTATAGATGGCTGAAATGGTAGGTTTGATCACGTAGTAGTGTGTAGTCTTACGTTACTTGTTTTGGGTTTCTGTAGCTGGACATCCAGAGGTAGCAGATAAAAGACATCTGCTATGCACATTATGCGCAAAAAAGACATCTGTGCAAGATATATGCCTCCAGAGTTGTAGAAGAGGCTTGCTTCAACCATTAGTCTGTGATTGGATGTTCTTTTCAAAAGCAGTCAAGAAGTCTGTCATGCATGCCTTGTAAGTCTCCATTCCGTCAACCTTCTCAGCAAGCTCCAATCCAACACTCATCCACTTCTTAGCTGTGTCAACCTTCCCCAACTTCATAGGCAATGCTGCCCTGTTCCATGCGGTCATTGCAAGCCATTTGCCTTCATCAGTTGGATATTCACCTACCTTTAACCCAACCATGATCCGGTATGCTTGCTTGTAGATGTTATGCACAGAATCGTCATCTGAATCTCCTTTCTGAATGGCTGAAACTGCAACAAGCCTTCTCAGAATAAGCGCAATCTCTTTATAGTTTGGTGAAGGGGAAGAAAGAAGGGCTGAGAGGGACTCGTTCAGAGCAAAGACAGCTACTTCATGGTTGGTCCTTGGACCCTGCGAAGCCCAAAATCCAATTTGCAGAAGAAATTTAGGATTGCTCGCATTTGAGCTGACAAATTTCTTGACAAGGAGGAGTTGATGGGGCCCTGAATTGTCAATTCTTCCATGTATTTCCAAGGCATTAAATGTGTACATGAAAAAGAGCTCAGGCTCAATTCCGGTGATCTGGTCATCAAGAAGTCTTTTATCCATCGAGATTGAGGTTAATATCTGCATTCATGCAACAAAACTTTCAAATAGAGATGAAGAGCCGCTGAAAAAGGGGCATAATGAACACAAATCATTTCATTATAGAAACAAAGAAAGAAGATAGTTACTAAGACATACCTTCCAAGCCCTATCCAGGAGTACAACGGCTTGTTTGACCTCATCATTCACCAGTGCAATCTGTTTTTGATTCTCCGACGCTATCATAGCAGAAACAGTCAATACCAGGGATTTGAAAACAGTAACACTTATTTCGCCATCAAGAAGGCCATCATAAAAGTCTGGTACCAATCTCAAAAAGTCGGCACATAATTCATATTTCTTCTCCTTCCCACACTGAGTCCCAAAATTCCAAGAAGTTACTGCAAACCAGTTTTGTTCTCGTTTTCCAGTCTCATCTTTTCCAAAAAAGCATTGAGTCCCAATCTCTGATACCCGAGCATGTGCCCGTTTCATAAATTTGAGAACTTCTGGTTCATTACCTGGTCCTTGAGAGAGAATTGTGACTAATGTCCGTAAAACTACAACTTCTGTTGTTGGCATGGGCTTTCCTGAGGTGTAGAAATTCAGTAGATTGGACAACGAGGCAACAGCAACGGGAAATGCATGGCAAGCAACAGCTTCATGGGCTGAGAGGGAAAGAAAGTCTGGAGTAAAATCAAGGCACAGTTTCATTGCTTCTATCTGATTGATAGCACCAACATGGTCCTTTCTTTCCAGATTAATTTTAAACTGCATAAATCAGAATTGTAATTTGTAACCACACAGAAACAAACCATAAAGAGACCCAAGTTCAGCTAATCCAATTGAAATAAATTACAGATGTACAAACATTCATTGACACATGTTCCAGGGATCAGTATATTAACAGCATCAGACTGCACACGCGACTATGAAAAAGACAGAAAAAGAGAGAACCTTAAGGAAAGAGGATGCTACATTAGGCTCGAGCTGCAAAAATATATTAGAGCATTAGAGGGTTGATTCAACTTCGCATATTTATGAGGTAATTAATTCTCAGAGTAATGCTATCGACTGAACCAGTGGGATTTAGTTGGGATACCTTTTCAGCCTCGTTGATGTATTCTTGAGCTCGTTCACGTAAAGAAAGGCCAAGGTAGCATAGACACAGAACTCTAAACCCCTTAGCCCTGAGAGCTCTGTTACCTATGCTAGATGGAACATAAAGCAGTGATTTCTCAAACATCTCTGCACTCGTTTCGTAATCTTTTGATCTGAAACGGCCTGAACCGCTGTAGAGAAAAGCAGAAGATGGTAAAAGATCTGACATGACGAGGCATTTGTTCCCATGTCAAGTAGTGTTTCTTCTGTTAACATATTTCCCTCATTGAGCTACAAACTAAACATATGGAGCTCATTTGAGGTTGACAAGTGACCCAGATCATCATGTTAGAGCACAGACATGCCCCATTCTCTTCACAAAATTCAATGCACTCAACCAAAGTTGCTGGACTCCATTTCAGATACAGGAATGTAGTGTTTCAAGCAGCAAACTGTAACTGGCAATCTTAAAAATTCAAGGGCATGTAGAACCTAAGCCCTTGACTAAAATGACACCTCATCTGCTTTGAGCAATATCATGCTTAAAGATTAGAATAAATTATATTTTAAAAGTAAAACTTTACTCAATCAATTTTGTAATAAAAATATTTTAAAATTTTTAATTAAATGTTAATTTTTTTTTAATTTCAACCATTATTTTATTAAAAATTAGACGTCATATAAATTAAATTCATTTACAGTAAAATATTTAATAAATTAAAATTTCAGAAACATAAAATTAATACTTTATTTTTATTTTTGATGAACATTAACAATTAAAAATAGACTAATTAATAAGATATTTTAAGTTAGTAAAAACTAATGATAAAATTTAAAAAATTCACTCTTAAAATATATTTCTAATAAATTAAAATTTTTATATGTTTAATTAGTATTATAAAATGAAATATAATTTATCCTGGAAAGTATTACAAACCGCCAAACTTGGCATATAAGAAATCGAGGTTACCAATTCCAAAGAATAGCATGCATTGCCATCCTCTCTTTGGCAGCAGCATCGCCAGCAAAAAGAGCCACGACCCTCTCATCAGATACCAAATCCGCGACCACTTTAGCCCTGATCTCGGATCCTTGAACACAACCTGCAGCATCAGCATCACCAACAACTCTATGGACCACTCTAACTGCAGAACCTGCACTCACATGGCACCTTCCAAGAAGCCCCAAAAACACTCCCTTAGCAGTCTCGGCCCCTGCTGCACCGGCTGCTTCAAAGTAAGCCTCCACCGCCGATACCCATACTCTCTCCGGAATCCCTTTGTTCAAAACCATACTTCTCAGCTCATTCTCCGCTTCTCCATATCTACCTAATCCCAACCACGCCTTCATCGCCAAAACTGGCAGACTGGCGTGCTGCTCTCCATCATTCCCCTGTCTCAAGACCCTCACGCATTTGATCACATTCTCGTATTCCCCTTTTTGCAAATGAACGGCCGAGATGAATCGGAGAGTCTTCGACCTCAGTTCCTTGAGCTCCATTGTTTGATCTCTTGTTCTCGCTGCACTCAATCCTTTCTCGTACAATTCTAGAGCCTCGTTCATGAGTTTTAATCCTTCGTTGTTATCATTCTTCGATAACGCATTCTTGCCAAACGCTAGGTATTGACTCGCTAGAAGTTTCAAGTGGTCCGATGAGCCGAAAAGCAGAGATTTGGCTCTGTTTAGTAGCGTCAAAGCCAGACTCCGATCCGACACTTCCCATGCAGTGCGAGATCTCGCGAGATTCAGGTCCATGAATAGTTTTCTCTCTCCCGCATCAGAGATCCTGGAGGCATCGAGCTTCGAGACGGTATCAGTGGCTCTCTCGAAGCAAATGGAAGCGAGTTCGAAGTTTCGAAGATCGTTCCAAACCAGGCCGGTCTTGTAGTAGAAGGAAGCGGACTTGATGACAGAAGAAGGAACGCCGGTAACGTCCACCGCGAGGGAGAGCATGTCAGCGGCGATGTGTCGTAGCTTGGCGACGGACGCTAGGAAAGAGGAGGAGGAATGGAGGGAGGGGCAGATGGAGACTGCATTGGAGATGTCGACGCAAGCGTTCCAGAGGCGGTAACTGAGCTTCCAGATGTGAAGCTTAAGAGAATTTGGGAAGGGAGAGAGTTGGACGAAATGAGTGAGAGTTTGGCGGAGATCGGAGGAGATGTTTTCAGGTAAGGAAGGAGTGGGAGTAAGGGTTTCGATTTGTTTGATAAGAGAGTCGATTTGGGAGAGGAGGTGGTTGTGGCGGTTGGATGGGGAATCCGGCGAGGAGATCTCAGCTATCCTCATTTTTTGGCGGGCAAATAATGGTTGCGGGAGATTTGAAAGTTTGATTTTGGAGAAAGAAAGCAGTGGTAGTAGGTTCCACTTCTATTAGTTGGCAATTCAAACTTGAAAGTCCTAATAAAGCTACGACCGTTTCAGTTCTCTCTTTTCTCCAGAAATATGTTGTACAATATTAATCCTAATGCTAATAATGGAATTGCATGAATCCACCGGTCCACTTGGATCCAAGTTTTTGCATACAAGTGATTTTTCCAAATCCTAAGCATAAAAAACTTTAAAAAAAGAAGTGCAAATATTAGAGGATCTAAACATCTCTTGTACAGTGATAATAGATTAAAGATTAACAGAACACTTCTTTTTGTTTTTTTTTTTGGGTTCTTGGTTCTCAGGATTTAGAAGCTAAGTTCATTCATACACATCATCAACCAACCAACTGCAGGGTTAACGCTAACAGTTAAAAGAGGATCAAAGTCACCTTGTTGACATTTCAACTAACTAGTGAAGATACGGGGTTTGGTACTGGTAGCCATTTCCAAAGTAGTTGCCATGACCGTGGGTGGGAGGGAAG
>JAOQMM010000009.1:4741316-4755626 GCA_027563515.1 Erythroxylum platyclados | reverse complement strand
ATCTTACATGCAGCAGGAATATCTGTTTTCAATTGTGTTTGTAATAGCTAGGTTCCAGCTTTAGGCTTCCCCTCTTAATTTTTTTTCTTAGCCTACTTATGGTTTTCCTGAGGGTATTCCCCTCAGTGGATGAACTTCACCTTTATTAATTAATTATTTTTCTTTTCAAAAAAAAAACTCATTTCCAATAGACCATTGGCAGTTCCATGATTCTCCCTTATATGGCATAATGCTATTTGTCCTAAAGCAACCTTCATTACTTGGCTAGCTCTCAAAAATCGACTTCAAACTATGAATCAATGGCACAACAGAGTCGATGACTTAGGCGTTCGTTGTAACTTGGCTCCTCAAGATCGTAATCACTTATTTTTTCAATGCATCTATTCGAAAGCCATTTGGAGTCGTATTTTACACCTGTTGCCGTTGCATTATGGTAGATATGATTGGGATTCGGTAATGGCGTGGATCATTAGCAAATCGAAGAAAGGAGCTTCAAATGTTGTTCTTTTCTCTACTACCTTCTCACTATCTATATATAGCATATGGAAAGAGCGAAACCATCAGAAATTCACTGACAAAAAGGAGGAGAAATACAAACTCGCTAATAGAATCATCAATCAGATTAGAGAGTACATTTTTGCCAAAGATGTGCACAGATCCCTTACTATGGACGTCAGGAGTACTTGGAAACTTTAACCATCTAATGCTTCTCACTTTGTTCTTCTAGTCTTTTGTAATCATCTTATTTAGCTATTCTCTAATTATAGAGTAGTATAGTGTTTTTCTAAGAACTCTTTGTAAAGTTGTAATTACTTCCATCTATAGCAATATATCATTCATTTATATAAAAAAAATGAATAACTTGAGTTGATTTGTATAACAGAGATAAGAACATATATGTTAAATCAGAAATTAACTAACTAGTTCATACATTTTAAATTATTTCCTTCTTTAAAAAATTCTTCTTCAATAGGCAGGTGATGTTATTTTTTAAGCTCTCTAACTTTATGGGTACATACACAAAGTTTACTCAAAGATTAAAATCATCATTAGTACTAGCATATTATTATTAGTTTGCCCTCTAAAAATATTTTTATTATATAAAATATTTGGATCTAAAAATTAGAAATGAATAGCAATTTTAATAAAAAGTGTTCTAGATTGAACAATTAATAAAAATTGAGTTACTTGACATGTATGTAAAAAAAATCATGGAAGTACCATCAAGAATTTGAATTATGATGGTAAAAAACTAATGGTATATTTCATTATCAAAACATTCTAATGGACAAATAAAACAATTTAGATGCTTTAATAAACAGAATGTGCCTTTTAGATTTTTATAAAATTTAAATAAACTTGTAAAATTTTGATGTTTATAATTTAAACTTTAATATTAACATTCCTTAATAAAACAAATCTTAAGGCAAAACTTAATAATGACATCAAATATAAAAAATTTATCGTAAGGTTTATTTGTATGGTAGATAAAAGCTAAGAAGGATATTACTATTTAATATGTTTATAAAATGCATTATTAAGTTTTAATGTGCTAAAGATTAATTTATGAGTATTTAATAATAGTTAGATCCGATATGTTAATGTAAAAATTTTACAAGCTTTTTTGTTGAAAAGATGAACTACATTTTCTATCCTCCTACTATACTCAATTTCTTAATCGGTACCATCATTATTATTATTTTCAATTAAGTTATCCAATGTTAGTAATTTCTTAATCAAGTCTTTTTAATACAAACATGATATACCATATTAACACAATGATAACACGGTATGGATATATGAGATCACATCAGCATATAGTGACATACATGATATTAGGCCATAAATGTTGCATGAATATGTCTTATCACTATGATGTTGACTTAACATCCAAGAGGTGACTATGTTACCATTTTAAATCAATTTACTAATACTACACGTGGTAATGTGAAACTCATAATGTCATATGCATTATTGATATTCTAAGCTTGATCTTGTCTTTGAGAGGATTGAAATCCTTGCTGGTAGGTCTTCTTATAGTTATATTCTCTAAATTAGCAATGCAATGATCCGATCTGGTCTTGTAGCCTTGTTGGGTTTTAAAGAGAACAATATCTTTTCAATCTTACTTAAATTAACAGGTTTCAAAAGCTCATCTGGTATGTTGGCTGATACTTTATCCTTTACGAAGGATTTAAGCACATGTACTGATGAGTGAGCTTTTATGCTTGTGCAACATGTCTTGTCAAAAACCTATCTTAAGGTGGAGCTCCTGATTTGTAACCAGTATTCCTCCATCTTCTACATTTAAGGATGTGATTATGTTGAAGTTCCTTCTAGATTATACACAATTGTAGAAAAATTGGGTGTTCCTATCTCCATTGGTTATCCATAATACACTTAATCTTTATTTGATAAAAAAGATATCATTTTTCGCCATAAGATTGTAGTGCATCATAGCCATATTCTCTTTATTGAGTGTCCATATAGAGATCTTGAATTACCTCTAATTTTGAGGGTTTGCATAGAGATCTACTTGAATTTCCTATAATTTCCTCTTAGTCTCATCAATAACTTCCTGGGTATATAGTTCCTTTTTGTAGCCCATCTTTTTTCTATTCTTCTTTGATAGCTTGAAGCTTCTTCATACACATGCACAATTTGTTTCCTCTTATATGAGTTTGAATTCCTTTGATCAAGGCTACCTCAAAGCCTTCTACTTGAAGTGGAAAATTGTTAAACCTAAAGGGCGATTTCCTAATATGAGTATTGAATATGTTCTATGCCAAAATTGATGTGTGATTCAAAAGTAATTGATTGTGGACGTTGGCTTTGCTTTCATTGAAAGTGTGTAACCAATAACTATTTATCAGAGCTCTATCAAGTTTTTTCGTCAAGTAGAGACTCCCTTCTTATTTGTTATTCTAGGTGTAGCATAGACCTTCCATCTTAAGGTCTACAATTTAAGTACTTCTGTAACATTCCAATAGCTTATCTGAGTGGTTTTTGGATTAAATTACCTTCAAATTTTGTTAATGTCAATATATAATTAAAGTCTCCCACTATTAACCATAGATCACCCATAGACATTCTTATTTTCTTGATTTTTTTCTATAGGGATGTCCTTTGAAAAGAAAAGTTAAAAGCACAAACAAGGATAAAAAAAAACCTTGTTGTGAGGTTTTTGACTTGGACTAAAAGGTGTATTAGCTGCTCTTCTGTCTCCAATATTATAAATTCCACCACCTAAGGATCATATAAAATGATGATTTTGCCATCGTAGTGCTTGGAAATGATAGGCCATTTTTTTCTTACCAAACTGAGAATTCTACACTTATTTTCTTTGACGTTTGTTTCTAAGAGCCCCATGATGAAAGGCTTGTGTTCATTAATAATATTCAACAACACTTACTGCTTATTAGGACTATTAAGCCCCATTATATTCCATGTCAAAATATTCTTCTATATTTTAATTTGATGTTTTTTCTTCCTCCCAGATCTCTTCCTTATCAAGCTTTTAAAATTCTCTTTTGATTGAATATCCAAGTTACTACTGCCATTAGAACAAACAATACAAAAGTAAATAACTAAGTTAGCCCACATTCATATTATTACCAAAAGTGAAATTATTACTAGAGAAACTCCTAATGGATATAAGAATTACTCAATAATGAGTGTGGTTAGAGAGAAGCAAAATAGGGGACAAGGACAACTGGAGTTTAGATGAGGATGAATAGACGAGATCAGAGGACGACTACATCTAGACTTTGGATAAGTAGCGAGGACCTGTTAATTTGAGGATTCATTTCAATTAATCTAAGATGTGTCTGAAAAACACAAGAAAAAGAAAATGTTTGCCTATTGAAACTATGTCGTTTTACCTTACATAGAAGGACATTGTTTCATGTTAAAATAGAAGATGTGTCGAACTTCGAGCTTGCCCGGGCTAACATTTAAAAGAAAACCTAAGCTAGCCCTAAAACTAGGTTAAGTTAGGTTGATCTTATTAACCTTAGGTTGGGCCATTTCAGACTCAGGTAAACATGCCATTTCTATTTGGCATGGGGTACAATGCCTATGCAATATCACCTCTCCTTCTTTGACTTAACAAGAAATGATACATAAAGCCTACATTAGGTAGGTTTCAAGTGATGGAGACTTTTTTTATATATAAGATTTCACTGAGTAACACTATATATGGCTTATGGAAAGAGAGAAATCAAAGGATATTCTAGTAGCAGCTCCTACAGATGTATATACTACAAAGGTAGTTAAGTAGTTCAATTAGGGATCAATTTATTTTTTTCTCTCTAGTCTTAGAGTAACTAGGTTACTATCTTGAACTAGATTGTATAAATATGAGAGCTTCTCCAAGCAATTAGATGCATTCCTAATGATTAGACTGATATTATGGAATTTACCGGGATTAGCTAATAAATTAACTCTTTTGAGACTGAAAAGTTTAAAGCGCATTCATAATATTCAAATGATGGCTATAACTGAACCTATGATGGATTGATCTCGAATGGATGAAGTTAGAAAGAAATTAAATTTTGAACGGATGATGGCTATCACTTCTGATTGAATTGGATTTTTTTTTATAATCAGGAGTTTACTTGCAATTTATTACATAAGAACAATCAACATATCACTTTACAAGCTTTACATATTTCCTTGAAAAGACATATATATCTCTCTTTTGTTCATGCGACATGTTCAGTAAAGGAGAGGAGAGATTTGTGGAATTCTTTTGATAATTCCTCTTACCCATGGTTATTCTGTGGAGACTTGAACTTGTGCTTATCTTCAGACGAAAATGGAGGTTTGCCTTTTCAGGTGACTGAAGCCAAAGAGTGTTAGAACTTTATGGCACATCATTCTTTAGTGGAATCTAGGTATATGGGCTCTCGTTTTAAATGGACTAATAACCGGGATGGTCATCTACGTATTTCGAAAAGACTTGATAGAGCTTTGATAAACATGGAATGGATGACGAATCTTATGCTCACTGTGGAACATTTAAGTTTTATTCAATCTGACCACTCTCCATTATTGCTCACGGTCTCGGAGATTAAGAATTCTATTGGCCCAAAATCATTTCACTTCCAAAATGCTTGGTGCTTGTGTAGGGATTTCATAGTGATAGTTAGAGAGAATTGAAACCTGCCTTGTTTAGGACGCCCACTTGTGAAACTTTGGAGCAAGTTGAAGAGACTTAGGCCGGTTCTTAAAAATTGGAATCAACAAGTATGCGGCAATTTTTAGCAAAATGTTAGGAAGGCTAAAGATGACTTGTTGGTCAAGGAAAGACTATTAGAAAAAGAGGGCTCAGGAACTGTTAGGGAGGCCTATCATCTGGCTAAGGCTCAATATAGACAGGCACTATTAGAGGAAAAATGTTTTTGGCGTAAAAAATCTACGATTCGGTGGATGCAGGAGGAGGACTCAAATACAAAATTCTTCCATGCAACTATGAAAGAAAGAAGGGTTCGCTTGGTGATTCATCAAGTGCGGGGATAAGATGAAGAATGGGTTACTGATTCTCTAGGTATTCAGGCTAAAGCAGTTCATTTTTTCATAAACTTAATGCAAGATCAAGAAAATGATGTAGATGTTATGCACACTTTGGTGAATGGGTAATTGAGCCGGTGTTATTGGATGTCGAAAATAAAGACTTATAGAAAATGTCATTATAATAATAGATTCTCGCGATGATAGGGGAGATGGATGGTGACAATTCAGCAGGCCCAAACGACTTCACTGGGAAGTTCTGTATTCATTGTTAAGAGGTAGTGGAAAGTGACTTAATGGCCACAGTGCAAGAATTCTTTATGGGAGTAGACCTTCCTAGAGCTTACACCTCTACCCTTCTGGTACTAATTCCAAAGATTGTTAATGCATCTTCATTCGCGGAGTATAGACCAATTAGTCTATGTAACTTCTTTCAAAAGGTGATATCTAAGTTGATTGTTAACAAGCTGCATTTGATTCTACCAAAAATTAAATCTCCTCAACAAGCGGCTTTCTTACTTGGACAATTCATCTCTGATAAATTTTTATAGGCTCAAGAAATATGTTTAGATATGAACAGAAAAATTGGAGGTGGAAATGTATTGCTCAAGTTAGATATGGCCAAGGCATATGATAGAGTGTCTTGGCTTTTCCTGATTAAAGTATTGTGACACTTTGGGTTTAGGGAGCAATTTATAGATTAGGTTTGGAGGCTGATTTCTAATTACTGGTTTTCTGTATTGGTAAATGGAGTGCCTTCAGGATATTTTCACTCATCGCGAGGTCTTAGATAGGGTGACCCATTATCTCCAGCACATTTTATTATTGGGTTGAAGTTTTGACAAGAGTGTTGAATAATCTTCCACAAAAGGCCATATTTGCTATTCCTAGAGGTTGCCCTAGGGTGACACATCTCTCCTATGTTGATGATGTATTTATTTTTATGAATGGACTGAGATCGTCCCTCACAGCAATCAAGCTAGCATTGGGAGAATATGAAAGATGTTCTGGCTAACTAGTTAACTCTAATAAAAGTGTTTTTTATGTGGGTAGATGCTCTCAGACAAGACAAAATTTGATTGCGCATTTCATTGGATTCTAGTCTCGCTATTCCTCGTTCACGTATCTTGGATGCCTCATTTATTGGGGACGAAAAAGGTTTGAGTTTTTCAATGGATTGGTAGATAAAGTCACTCAAAAAATATCTCACTGGCCAAGTAATCTACTTTCAATGGGAGGAAGATTGACTCTGCTTTGATTAGTTTTACAATCTCTTCCATCGCATGTCTTAGTTGTAGCAAACCCCCCGCGAGGGATTTTGACTAAATTGGAAAAAATATTTGCAGATGTTTTGTGGGGAGTAGGTGAAGAAGGGCCTAAACATCATTAAATAGCATGGAAATCAATATATCACCTAGTGGAGGAAGATAATATTGGTTTGCGGAGTTTGTTTGACATATACTTGGCCTTCTCGGCTAAGTTATGATGGAGATATCTAGTGGGTAATTCTTTATGGGCATTTTTCTTAGCGGCTAAGTATGGAACTAGAGGCAATCCAGAGGTGATTTAGCCTAGACTGATGGAATCTCAAACTTGGAAAAGAATGCTAGGTATTCATGAACAAATTTAGGGTTGTATTGTTCACTTTGGTAATAAATTCATGTGGAAGGACACCACCACTGGGGACTTCTTAATGAATTCTGCCTATAATCGTGTTAGAGATAGGTTACACGAACTATAATTGGTTGTGATATTTGGCATAAAGGGATTCCTTTGAAAGTATCATTTTTATGTTACGCTTATGAAAAAACAGGCTTCCTTTGGATATTTCCTTGCGAAGGCTAGGGATTCTTGGACCTTCAAGATGTAACTATTGTCAGAATGGCTGCGAAGAATTTCTGGACCACGTTTTCCTTTTTGGTGATTGGGCTAGGCACCTTTGGAGTTTTTTTGGTATGCCTTTTGGTTTAGCAGATCCATGCTTTCAGCATAGAGATATGTTAATTCGGTGGTGGTCAGCTAGGGGCAATCTGGCTATGAGACTAGTCTTTCATGTGTTACCATCCTTTATTAGCTGGAGTATTTGGAAGATGCATTGCTCGACAAAATTTGATGGATTGCCTCCTCCTATATCTTTGGTATCTTAGAGATTATTGATTTTATCTCTTATGTTTTACATGATTCTTTTTCTTTATCCATTTTAGGTAAACAGTGGCAAGATGTGGTGGAGACTGTTGAAAGGTATACACGGCCCTACAAGGTTTTACTAGTGAGTTAGTGTAAGCCCTCCTTGGGATTTCTGAAACTGAATACTGATGGTTCTTCGAGAGGAAACCTAGAACCAGGTAGACGTGGTGGGATTATTCGAGATGAGTTGGGAAGATGTGTATTGGCATTTGTGTCCCCTATGCAACATGTTACAAGCCTAGAAGCAGAACCATAAGCTCCTTTGCAAGGATTGAAGCTTTGTGCTGAATTATTAACCCATTCTCAGATAGTAGTTGAGTTGGACTCCAAAATTTTGGTTGACATGTGTCTTGGTAGAGTTCAGATTCTATGAAAGTTGGCGGATTGGTTAGCTGAGGTGTTGAGGTTTTCTTTTGTGGATGATTTTTTTCATTGTTATAGAGAGGTAATCAAGCAATAGATTTCTTGGCAAACCTGGGATGTTCGTTGGAGGGTTTGACTGCCTATAACACTCAATCACTAATGCCTTGTCCCTTGAAGGGTATATTGACGTTAGATAGGTCAGGCTTGCTTTCATTAAGAGTAAGAACTCTTTAACTGTAATAGATATTAGCGATATTGACATTTGTAATTTCTTTCAATTATCATGCCTTTGATGGTTGGCATGTAGTGCTATATTATTTGTTAATGCTAACTCCATTTGTTTTAGGTAGGTCAAATTCATGCCCCTTTGTTCTGTACTTGTCGCTTTTCTTTTTATTAAAATAGGGTATCTACCCTTATAGGGTGCCGCCCCTGGTTAAAAAAAGAAAAAAAGCTCTAAAATTCACTTAGAAGTTAAATTGGAAGCCCCAATTGCCTTTCCTCATTTGACCAAAGATTAGTAGATGTAATATCCTGGCTTTCTAGTGTAATAGCTTTGTCTTGTTTTTTTTGTTAAATGGTCATCATTCTTAAGATAATTTGACTTATTATTAAGCTTATAGTTAACTCTTTATTCTTGATTAATCATTTCTTTAATTTTTTAAAATATAATTATGATAATATTTAAATAGTAAAATATTTATTTAAAAATTAACTAAACTAGAATGCTTCAATATTATTATCACTCAAAAACATCATCTTTTATTATAATAAACATTTAAAATAGAATAATTCATCAAAGTATAAATATTTATTTAAATAACTTTGTGTCTTTTATTCCTTTCTCAATAATTATGAGAGTGAAAAATTGTTAGATAAATTAAAATATTTATAAATATGGGTTTAGACTGGTTTTTTTTAATCTTTATAATCCAAAATCCAACTCACAAAATTTTTAATTTAATATTTAATTCTAAAACTAATTCATGGTTGATTATTAAAACCTAATACTTCTAATTTTTGGGTTTAATCTACCGAAGCCAACTTGTACATGCATGTCTACTTCTAACCACTTTTATTTTTTTTTTGAAAAAACCACTTTTATTAAGTAACTAGCACAATATCGTATACCTCCCGTGAATATAGTTTCCGATAAGTAATAATATTATAATAACAGTATTATACTGGTTAAACCTTTCAACTTTAAATCTTTTCTTTGACCGTTTAATGTCTCGTTTGTTTTTTAAACATTGAATAATAGTATTTAAAAGAAAATTAGGACATAGATTATATAAAGCGTTGCAGTTAAGAAATATTAAAACAGAATGAATAGTGCTTCTCTGTATTGCTAAGAGCATAGTGGAGATAAGAAATGCATTCAATATTTTCAACTCCGTCCTAAATAAAAAGAGAGTCTAGGCCCGTACCATATTGAATATGCACTTTCCTGGCCGAAGTCTTTCATTCACACTTCTACCTTTTTCACACGCGCAATACAGCCAGAAATGTGAACGGGTTATCTTTTTCATTATTATGTTACTATTCTGCCTTATAAGTATTTATCTACCTAATAAATATGATAATAAATAGATAAATATTTATAAAATATGATAAGAATAAAATAATAAAAATAGATAATTTAAATCTGCCAGAAATATAATTATAAAATAAAATAAGAATAAAATAATAAAAAAGGTGATGTAAACCTACCAAAAATAGATACAATGATTTCTTAAGTTGTTAAAAAATCTGAAGAACTGAGAAGGCGACACGGGCTTCCTTCGAGTAAAATTGTTTTATGATACTTCCGTTTTTTCGTAAGAAATGAAAAATTATAAAGGTTAAATTTCCAAAAGTTGAATAAGACTATTAAATATTAATAAATAGAAAAGAAAAGGGCAAAAGCAAAGTCAAGCAAATGCACCTCAAGTCGTTGGGCTTCATTTTCACCAGTACTACTTTTATGGCAGTCGCGGTCGTCGCTGCGCATTGGAAAAATTGGCCATTCCTTGTTTGACCTGATGAAACACGCTACCAATTACTTTCTAGCTCTCAACGCACTAATATATCTCCTACGCTTCATCAGTTTCTTCTAGTTCTGTGCTTTCGATCGGTTTACCCCTTTCAATGATGGATTTGAATATTCAAAGCGTGTTATAACCCTGACTTGTTTTGGGGGTCTTTTCACTCTCTTCCGGTTTATCCGTAGAAAGAGTGGTGCTTCCTCATGTTCTTCAACGACCCATTTGAAGATTTCTTCGATCTCTTTGGAGTTTTCAATTCTTGAAGTTTCTCAGGTGGGTCTTCTTCTTTTAAGTGTGCTTTACTTCGATTGTTCTTTGAACTCACAGTTGAACTGGGTCAATAAGTTTGTTTTATCTTTCCTCGGATTTGCCCGCCTTTATTTTTGTTGTTGTGTGGAAATTTCCTGTATGTATACCTGTATACACGTAGTTGAATTCTTTAGTTAACGATATGAATTCTGCCTGTTTTTTGTGTTGATGTATGTCAGGTATTGGTTCCATGGAAGTTGGATTCTTGTGAATATAGTGGTTGTGCAGCTCTAATATGCGATAAAGATAGCGAATTGAAGCGTTTTCTTGAGCAAAGGTGTGCGGGTTTCATTTGAAAATGATGCTGAAAAGCCGAGTTTTCAGGATTGTTCTGATTTATTCTGTGTGTTCATTGCTTGGCTGTGGTTTGACCTATGGTACTCTAACCGATATTGCTTGCCTTAAGGACATAAAAGCTTCCCTCAAAGACCCTTTTGGTTACCTGACTTCTTCATGGAACTTTCAAAATACAACTGAAGGGTTTATTTGCAAGTTTATTGGGATTGAGTGTTGGCACCCTGATGAAAACAAGGTCCTGAATATCCGACTTTCTGATATGGGTCTCAAGGGTAATTTTCCCACTGGGCTACGAAATTGCACAAGCATAACAGGCATTGATCTCTCGAACAATGAGCTGTATGGATCTGTTCCAAATGATATTTCTAATATCATTAAGTTTGTGACGACTCTTGATCTCTCATCCAACAACTTCTCTGGGCAAATTCCTGCGGATCTTGCTAATTGTAGCTATTTGAATGTCCTTAAACTTGACCATAATCGATTCAGTGGCAATATTCCACCTGAACTTGGTTTACTCGATCGGCTCAAGACATTTAGTGTGGCTAATAATCTTCTGACAGGACCAGTTCCAAATTTTAACTACTCCTTTAATGGAGATAGTTATGCAAATAATCCAGGATTGTGTGGTAAGCCTCTGGATGCTTGTACGAGCCCTTCACAAGGAAGTCACACTGGAGTTATTATTGGGGCAGCAATTGGTGGGGTCACACTTGCAGCATTAGGCTTGTCTATAGGTGCTGTCTTCTACCATCGTAGATTGTCCAAGAAAAAGAAGAAGGATGATGATCCAAAAGGAAATAAATGGGCAAAGAGTTTAAAGGGAGTGAAAGGCATTAAGGCAAGTTGAAATGAATGTTCAGTAGAGTTCCTTCTTCTACATTAGATTTTATTGCTGTTTTAGTTTCATTTTTATACTTAAATAGGCATTCATTTAGAAGGCTTTGTTTTTTCAGGTTTCCATGTTCGAGAAATCAGTTTCTAAAATGAGATTGAGTGATCTTATGAAGGCTACTGACAGCTTTAACAAAGAGAATATCATTGGATCTGGAAGAACAGGGACTATGTACAAAGCAGTGCTTGAAGATGGAACTTCACTAATGGTTAAGAGGTTGCAGGATTCTCAGCGTATTGAAAAAGAATTTGTTTCTGAAATGGGTACTTTGGGGAGTGTGAAACATCCTAACTTGGTCTCCCTTTTGGGGTTCTGCATGGCAAGCAAGGAAAGGATTTTGGTTTATGAATATATGTCAAATGGTAGTCTCTATGATAACCTTCATATTGAGAATGAAAGTAGGAAGCCTATGGATTGGTCTCTGAGGCTTAAGATTGGGATAAAAGCTGCCAAAGGATTTGCATGGCTTCATCATAACTGTAACCCTCGTATAATCCACCGAAATATAAGCTCCAAGTGCATTTTGTTAGATGCTGATTTTGAACCCAAAATATCTGATTTTGGTCTTGCCAGACTTATGAATCCAATTGATACACATTTGAGTACATTTGTGAATGGAGAATTTGGGGATTTGGGTTATGTTGCTCCAGAGTACACAAGAACTCTGGTTGCTACTCCGAAGGGGGATGTTTACAGTTTTGGAACTGTGCTTCTTGAGTTGGTGACAGGAGAGAAACCAACCCACGTGGCAAAAGCTCCTGAAAGCTTTAAGGGGAATTTGGTTGAGTGGATTATGCAGCTGTCAAACGACTCTAAGCTTCATGAAGCCATAGATGTGTCTTTGGTAGGGAAAGGTGTTGATAATGAGATTCTCCAGTTTATTAAAGTAGCTCGTAGATGTGTAATTCCAGCACCCAAGGAGAGGCCCACTATGTTTGAGGTATACCAGCTTCTAAGAGCTATCGGAGAGCGATATCATTTTACCACTGAGGACGACATTTTGTTGCCTTCTGACACTGGCGATAATGATTACTTTGAGGAGCTTATCGTTGCTCCAGAAGTGACAGTGGAATAAATCTGAATAAGGTAAACCGTAGGTAGAGTGAGTGTCTTGCCATGAATCATATGTAATTATTCTGTGTGTTGACATTACATATAGTACTTATAATTGCACTTATGTGTTAAGAATTGCTGTAATGTTATCAACGCTAAATTTTTAGACCATCTGCTTGGATGTGTCCTTTAGTTTCATAAATTGATTGCTTGTTGTGTTCTGCTTTTCTCCAGAATCCACATAGGAACTATGGGATGATTAGCTTGATCCGGATCCTTACATTTGGAAGCTTTAAATCAGATACGAAAATAGCTAGCTAGCTATGTTGTTAATGGCAGTAACTGAGATTGTTTATATTCCTTAACAACAATTACCAGCTGCGGAGAATTATTCAGTAAAAATGAAAATGCTGTTTACTTTGTCAGAAAACCAAATATGGATGATGAACATGTAACTATGTAAGCGATCTATGTTGTTTCTTAAGGGACTTCCTTGTCGTGCGGCATCTTGAAATTGTAACTACAGCTTGGAGGCTTTACTTAAGAATGTTAAGATCATCTAGGCTCTTGAGTTACCCATCTTTAGTTAGCGATTATTCCTGGCTTGAAGCAACGAGCATCCAACTCTTCTTATCATCCTATCAACTCTTCTTTTTTTGGAAATTAATATCCATTTAGTTGTTTCGACCCCTTTACACTGGACATAAAGAGTTAAATATTACCGAACCCCACACGCATCGCAAAAAAAAGAAAAATAAAAATAAAAAAACCAAAACCTGTTAAAAGAAACGTAGTAGTAGACAAATCAATGGAGCAAAACGGCAAGTGTCTGCCTGCAATAGGTTGTTTTCGGGAACAGGCATCATTCTTATTAATCATGTATGCCATCAAATTAAAGGCCTGTCGGATAGAGTAAAAGCGTTGGCATCAACTGACCATGTCGTTTACTCATTCATTTTGCAGGTAATAACAAGCAAATGAAACATACACACACAAGCCATCGTAGGAAAAGCAAACAATAACAGAATAGCTTAGATACGAAATAATATACTGTTGCGCTTATCTATTATCAAGCTTGAATAGCAGGGGTTGAGTTAATTATAGTTTTGGGAAGAATTTTATGTCAGTGATATAATATCGAGTGTAAATCATCCGCAGCAAGGGTTAAACCAAAGGGTTTGCTGTGTCCAATTTAAAAAAACCTCACGTATACTGTCAAGGGAATACTAACCTGCATAAAAGCCAGCTGAATGCTCAGGTTCAGACCTGTATTGAGGGTAACTGGAAAGTCAATAGTAGCTTTGTTATTATAGTATCTTCATGATTGGTAGAAGTAATACAAAAGCTTCCTCCTGTATTTAACAATAGTAAGCACTACTTACTTCCGTGCAACCATTATTGAGTTCTACTTATGCAAAGAAGCTCTTCAAAGAGCACACATGGGAGACAATGCCTTCTTTTTCTTTATTGCATTTGGTCATTTTACGGGTCTTTAACAAGTTAAAAACTCTCGCCTTCTGTAGGAGTTGCCTCCTAAATATCAAATTCCTGAAATAATGCAAAATAAGGTTGGAAACATATTTTTTTTTTGAGAAAGTAAATATAATGAAATAATAATAAGAAGAAGAGTTTACAACTAAGGGGAGTACCCTCAGACAGCTACACTATCCA
>JAOQMM010000009.1:4717467-4733300 GCA_027563515.1 Erythroxylum platyclados | reverse complement strand
AGGGTTCCTTATTCCTTCTACGTTCACGAACAAGGTTACTCCACTAAATAGCAGCATAATTTTGGAATTCAACAATAGTTAGCTTAACTTTCTTTTTTTCTAGAAAAATTATGGACGTTGAAAATTCTTTCTACTTTCAATTCCCAATCTAAGTAAGCTTCAGGGTCAAATTTGCCATGAAATTTAGGAATTTTCAACTTAATAGATCCCAAATTACCATCAACCTTTTTACCTTGTCTATAAGTGTGGTTGGAATTTTCGATTACTTCCTTAGTTTCTTCTTGATATTGATTGCTCATAGAAGCTTTGGTTGCACTCAAGTTGTTCATGGACTCCTTAATGTTTTTAATCTAAACTCCTAAGTTTGTCATTTGTTTTACCAACTCCATTAAAAAGTCATTATTGTTGGACTCCATGGCGTCCCTTTTGGCACAGGCTAAGTTAATCTTAAGTTCAACTTGTCTCCTCCTTGTTGTTTCATCAGATATGATAACTACAAAACAAAAATCTCACACCCTATTTTGTTTATTTTCGAACTACCTCCCTTGTGTATAACTTAAAGCTACTTTTAACCCAAGTGTTTCACTCTTCAATAGGCTTTTACAACCAAATGTAAAATAAAAACTTGGCCCTTTACCACTCCTTCCTTATTATCTTCTTGAGTGCAATGAATAATAAATATTAATTCTCAAGCAAAGTAACACAAAGTAAACAAGTTAGGAGGTCAAAGAACAAGAATGGAAGTATAATTTGAAACAATAATCTTGAATAAGAAAATAGACTAGAATATATCACAAATTGGCATAATTTGGGTAGGGGTATTTTGGTAATTTTTTTGGAGAAAAAATATGTAATATGGATGTTAACCCCAAGATCTTTTTGGGTCTATCAAATTGATATATAGCATGTTCTCAAATTCCCAACGGTTAGAAAGATATGGCAATTTTAAGCTACGAGACCCAAAAAGGAAATAATTCCTAATACAAATAGGATTGACTAAAAGTGGCCAATTTCAGCAATATTGACTTTCCTACCAATATGGAAATGATAGAAATAGGTAAGTAAGACTTCTTTCTTTGCAAGTAAAGTACCTCCCAAATCGGTAATGCCTTTCACAATTAGGAAATTTAGTTTCCAAATACAACAACTTCATAAAAGGAAACTTTCCAAGAACACAACTTTTTTTCTTTTTTTTTTCCCTTTTTCTTCTTTTTTTTCTTTTTTTTGTTTGTGTTTTTAAACATAAAGGTGGCCAAAGCTACCTAAAGAAAATTTCCATGAAATTAAATTTGGACAAAAAATTGGAAACATTTATAGACGAAAATCTTGACATCAAAGAAATCAACCAAGAAGCGATTTAAGATTGATTAGGAACTCCAAGAATGCAAATTCAAGAAGCACGAAATTATTCACATAACATGAATCAAGATAACATAAGCTCTTATATCAAATTGATATGAAATTGTGGAATATAAAAACTTACCCAAGACTTTTCTTGATTCACCACTTGATCTTCAACCAAGAAGAAGATTCGAACAAAAAGAGAAGAACAAAGTTTGTTTCAAGAGATTTGTAACCCAAATCTCAACATGCATAACCTAATTCAAGCAAAGTATTAATTGAATGAAACAAGATTGAAAGAAGAACAACAAATAAAGATGCCACTAATTGATGAAACAAAATCAATTAGATAAGTGGCATACAATGCATGAAAATCGTGTAATGCATCCTAATTATTCAACAAGAATAATAATAAGGATAAACCTCGCAAAATAATGTCATAAAATTGTGTCCCTTAGTGATAACCGAACTTCCTTATATATAGGAGAGGGTTGCCTGAAAATTAAGGAAAATGAATTACCTTAAACATATAATTACTTAACCTACTAGGAAACTACCTTTTAGGAAACAAGATCTACTAGGAAACTAAATTTTAGGATACATGATCTACTAGTTAGTTTGTAGGAAAAAAGACATACTAGGAAACTAACTTTTAGGGAACAAGAGACCTTGTAGGATTTGGTCAATTGTCCCTTACAAAGAAGGAAAACTACTAAATAGTAAATTTAACCTTAGGCCTTAATTTTCAAGTTGGATTCACCTAACTTCTTCAAGACTTATTAAGTGGACTTGTTTGGACTCCTTAATTGAAGCAACTTGGACCTGGGCTTGAGAATGAGGTTCTTTAATTAAATTATTCAAAGCTCCTTGCACCCTTTTAGTCCTAGCCTTTGTCATAAGCCCAACAATATCCACAAGTGGATCTCTTTTAAAAGTTAACTGTGAAATTTGAGTTGAAGATCTCGAACACTCGA
Organism: Erythroxylum platyclados; assembly: GCA_027563515.1. Lineage (NCBI taxonomy): Eukaryota > Viridiplantae > Streptophyta > Magnoliopsida > Malpighiales > Erythroxylaceae > Erythroxylum > Erythroxylum platyclados. Next base: position 4,730,985 of record JAOQMM010000009.1, on the reverse strand, counting down.
ACCATTGACCCTAACTTAAGATGCCACATCACTAGCCCCTTGATCCATATCATTAGCAAATCAGTATAGAAATTAATCACCATATTTTCAATCAAGCTTTTCTCAATCACCAACTAGTCATTTTTATCAAGCAAGCAATGGATTTTGTTAGAATTCCTTCTTGCCATAATTGAATAATGAAAGAAATTGGTGTTAGAATCCCCCTCTTATACCCACATATTCCTTACCTTTTGTATAAGCAAGGAGTTATGATCTAAAAGATCCTTGTTGTAATTCTCAAGTTTTCTAATCTCTTCATAATGCAAATCATGATTGTAAGGAGAAAGATAACTAGCATTCTAAACTTCATTTAGCTCATCCTTGGCCTTTTGTAGCCTATCTACTATAGGAGGACCTCCAAAACTGATGAAATGCTTTAATTTGTCTCTAAGAATATGTAGTCTCCTTAAACTCTGGTAAGATTTATAAACATTGATATTACTCCCCCAAACATCCTTAACCAAATTCATGAACCCTCCTTGTTAGAGAGAAAACTGAAAAACCTAAAAGGGGCATTAAGCTTCCCCAGGGGAAAATCTTTAGTTTCTAGATAAGAGTGATTTGAGAAAAAGCGAGGGCCAATCATAATATGAAAGCTAAGGAAACACCTCATCCAACTTTGATTAGTCATAATTCTGTCAAGCTTTTTCCTGATTAAGGCTCTACCCATTTGCTTATTACTCCAGGTGAAAAGATTCCCATCAAACATCAAGTCATTGACCTCCAACTTGGTAATCACCCTATCTAACTCCTTACCTAAGTTAGAATGATTAATTCTGTCACCCTGAGCTTTAGAAGGAAGCAATACACAATTGAAGTTGCATGTTATAATCCAAGGGACTATTATTGAGTTTCTAATTCTTAATATATCTTCCCATAATTTAAATCTTTGAAACTTAAAGTTAGAAGCATATATAATGGAAATTTTAAAGAAAAGATCTAAATTTTCCAATTTGCAATTAAGATGCACAAACTAATATGAGCTACTTGAAATTGTCACTTTAACTCTCCCCCTATTGTAAGCATAGACTATTCTTACACTCTAATGATGTTCATAGTTAGAGCCAAAATCCCATATTTTTCCAAGGAATTTCATTGAGTTCTAAAGTTTGTAAGCCTTTATTTTAGTCTCTAGGAGTCCTCCAATTATAGGATGTTTATCCATAATGATATCTTTGACATCATACCTTTTAGAGAATTCATTCATACCCTTTATACTTCAAAAAATCATTTATTAGCTAAGGGACTAGTCATGCACCCCCTTAGGTTTTCTTCTCTTCCTTCCAGATTTCTTACTAGCAGTTAGGGATAACAACTCTAACTGCTCTAGGTCTGAATTCCTTAGGTTTTCAAGATTGGGAGCCTCCTCCTCATTTACATTATAGTTAGAAACCAATTTCAATCCTTTTAACATTTCATCCTCCCTTTTTTCATTATGCTTTCCTTTATGTACTACGATATAGTCTTGGTCATCTTCCTGAATTTCCTCAAACTTGTTTCTCAGGTTAGTTATATGCTTATTTCCTAAACTTTTCTCATCTGAGGTGGTGCTAGGCCCTATTCAATCCCCAAAAGTTCAAGATAACTCCTAGAAACAAATTTTTTTCCCTTTTGGTTTCCACTCTTTCTTTCTTATTTGTGGTTTCCAATTATAATAAAGATAAATTTCATCTTTGGTTAATTTTCCGTACAAATATAATTTCATTATAGGTAGAACCTTTATTAATTCCTCCTTCGAGTTCACCTTAACACATATTCTAGCAAAACAGATTTTTTCAAGCAAGGTAATAGCTGAATCAAAAGCAATTAGTTTCCCCACAAAGTTTACAAGAAAGCTCAGCCCATCTAGAATCCAGTACTCTAATGGAATATTGTGGAAGTTAGTCCACAATGGGATAGTTTCTATTCTAGAATTGTCAAGTTCAAGTCTAGGAACCCATTTTTGGACAAACATTGGTTGTCCCCAATGTGCCAAGGTGTAGTTTCCATTACCTTGCTAAGGTTATCACTGTCTGTGAATTGAAATTTAGTGAGCAAGACGATGTTTAGCCTTTTACTGCCCCATCTGACATGCGCCCAGTTTTAAATTTGTAGGAATGCAGGCCTTTTATTGAGAAAGTAACCCACCATCATGTTTTCTAAATATTTTTCTCCCTCTTTAGCATCTTCATATGAGGAGTAACAATGCCTTGATTTATAGTTGAGAGGAAGTGCTTCAGTTTCTCCGTCGAGGTGTTGCAGGCTACCACATTGCTTCAAGTTTTACTTGAATTCAGCTTACTATTTGTGTTAATGACCCTAGCCTCCTGTGGAGTGGGAAACTAGCTTACAGCCCTCCAGCCATAAGGAGCGTAGGGGAATGAAGGACTCCTTAAGATGCCTCCTATTAAGGCATCCATAAGATACCCCAAAATAACAACTTACTTGCTACTTCAATAGTTACTTACTTGAAATAGAAACTTCAATCCTTCTTTAATGTCTTCTTAGAATCTACTCTGAATCACCTCTGAATCGCCTTAGAATTGCTATACAAATAGAATTGTTAAAATAAAACTTCCAAAAGATTGCTTGCTCTATAAAGAGCTATTTATTAGATCTTATTTAGGTATAATTGGTATTTAATTAGAAATATTTGTAGTTCTAATTAAATTTTAATTTAAATTAAAATTTAATTTCGATTAAATTACTAAAATGTCCAAAACCTATTATAAATAGGCCCAAGCTGTAATGGAGCTAGCACATCTTGCTTAACCCTCTTTGCAATAATTTTAGAGTTATCTCAACTTGTTTTATGGATACCATTAGAGAATGGACACTTGTATGGCAACGGTGGTTGAGATGGAACAATTTCGGGAATTGTTCAAGGGATATGATAAGAAAAGGATCAAGCTTTGAAATAAGGCACGAATTAAGATTCATGCTTTATTATGAATTATTTTTAATCATTTTATAAAATTTTAGTGATCTCCGCTTTCATGAAATCAAATAAAATAGTTCCATAATTATTTCGTTGTGCACGGGATTAGATCTTGGGCTGATTTCCTAATAATGGCATCAGAGCTAGGTTGGCAAAGTTTGATGAATAAAGATTCATAGATTTAGATCAAATGAATAGGTAATTAATGGAGTAACTCAAATGGCTTCGCATAAGCTATGGGTTAATGGGAAGCTAGTTCGATATGGATAGATCCACTTGTTAGAGGGAGGTATTGAAAATTTACAAGTGAAGTAATCCTATATCGGAAAGAGAAATAAGGATGAAGTGAGTTATATACAAGGATTGGACTCATAACCTATTGCCGTAAGGTTTTGGGTTGAGATATGATGTCCTGGTTATATATGGGCTTATTTGGATCTAGGCTAATTTCTCCACAGGCCACCTTAAGACCCTTCAATAGTATCAGAGCCAACTTTAATTCTATGATTTGACTAAATTGTTTTATTGTTATTGATCTTTAATTATGGAATTGAAATTATAAACCTTAAAAATTAGAACAAGTGGAGTATCCCACATTGGAAAGAGAAATAAGGATGAAATGAGTTATACATAAGGATAAAACTCATAACCCATTACCTTAAGGTTTTGGGTTGAGATATAATGTCCTAGTTTTATATAGGCTCACTTGGATCTGGTCCAATTTCTTCCTAAACTCCCTAAAAATCCTTCAATGGTACCAGAGTCAACTTTAATTCTATGATTTGATTAAATTGTTTGGTTGTTATTGAACTTTAATTATGGAATTGAAATTATATACCTTAAAAATTAGATTGAGATTTGATTAATAATAATTTGAAAGTTCATATTAAAATTTTTAAAATCCTTTAATTCAATTTAAAACTGAAATTACAATAAGATTGTAATTAGAAATCCAAAAGCCAAACTTGAAATGTTAAGAGTTAACATACACACATAATATGTAAACCTAAATTGTTCATAAATAAGAACTCAGAAAGTGAGAAACCCAAAAGCTTGAGACCCCTGTCATGAAAAACTAGTTGCTAAGAATAAGATCATTTTTTCGAGATTGATTAAAGCATGCATTTATTATGATTGCTTGCTCTTGATTGATGTAAGGAGATTGTAACGCCCCAACATATACCATGGAACTATTATAGCATGTCTAGGGTGTAAAAAGAAGTGAACTTAACAAATGAATTTAGTGCATCTAAGTATAGTAAGAGACATAATGGTACTTAATGTAAAAGACACGAGTTCGTGTTGGCATGGACATATGTACTTAGACGTGAAATATGTATGGGAATTTCGATATGTTTGCTTGGATTATGAACGTGATGTGAGAGGAATTGGTAAAGTAAGTATCCAATGTGCTTATGGAATGTTGTTAGTGAAATTGGATGTGTTTGTGCATTGCTCTTGCATGATAAGACTAGAGTTAGTTGATTTGAGATGTGCACCTTGTTGGATGGATAGGCTTCACTGAACATACTTCTATAATTTGGCCATATATTGACCTGTAGTTATCCAAATGAGATAATTTTAATTTTAGGTTAACATAGAGACATAGATCTAAAACTTTCATGAAGGAACCGAAATATGATTATGCCTCTAAGAGTTTTGAATTCTGTTTTGAATTTGAGTTCTGGATGTTGTCCTCGTTTTCAAATAGGCTGTAGTGTTTTGGGTACAAATCCTTGAATAATTAACCAAATTGCATGAAATCATGTCACTATAAACTTAAGACATAAGGGAATGAAATAAATTGATAAGATTATAGGCTAATTTGGGAATTAAACGAAGAAGAAGGACCAACATGCAATTTTCCTAAAGTTAACTCATGGACTAATAAAATTAAAGCATGTGTGTCCAATAGAATTGTAACACATGGTCCAATAGAATTGTAACAAATTGTCCAACACCTTCCCTTCATCGACCTAAAGCTCAAAATTTTCATAAAATGACTAAGCCTTACCTGAAGTTTGATCAAACTCGCCCAAGCCCATTTGAATTCAACTTAGACCGGGTTAGGGCTTAATTGCCAAGCCTAATCACTAGCATTATGCACATTTAAGAGATAATAAAATTTATCCTATTAACATATTCTCTTCTTTAAGTTATTGTGCAGCAAGTTAATTGACTTCATCCAATTGGAGATCCTAAATAAGTGAAAAGCTAAATAGGAAGTCTAGCTAAAAGATGTCTAAATAAGTACTTATTAGGAAGCAACCGAACATTCTAACTTTACTTTCATTCTAATTTAGAACATTCTAACTTTACTTTCATTATAATTTCTTAGTTTTAGTGTTCTACTATTGTTTATTTAATTTCTTCATAAGATTCTTTTATCATAATTTTTGGGATTTTAACTCACCAACCTTGCATGAACTTGGGTGAGATTTCTCTACCTTAATTATCTCTCATGCTCGCTTTTATTGTCTTACTTATCTAATATGGAGGACAATGTCATTATTAAGTATAGTAGGCGAAATTTTAGAATTTGCTTTTAAACTTTTCTATTTTAAATTCTTTTTATTTTGTGTTTAGGATTTTAATAATTACTTAGGATAATAGCATAAGTGTGTACATAATTCTATGTTGACGTTAATAGGATTATAGTATAAGTGCATACATAATTCTATATTGACATTAATTGTAAAAAAATTTGGTACATAATATAATTAAGTAGTTGTTTTGCAAAACTTGACATTGTGAATGCTAGAAAACCAAGTTTATTAATTGATAATACTTTGATTTGAATTGTGTATCCCGTGATAATTTGAGCTAACATATAATACTTTCTTTGTCAAATGTGGATATTTTCTTTGATTTTAGATTTCAATAATTTGCATTTCATCTTTTTGAGATTACATGTAAGGTATGCACAAGCATTAAAATGAGAAAGGCACCTATAATTTTCATTTGAACTAAATTTATTTCCCTTTATGCATTGAACCATTAGTTAACCCTTTGCATCTAATATGAAATTTTGGCCTTTTTTCTTCATAATCCCTTCTCGAAGAACCTTGAACCTAAAAAGAAAATAAGTAATTACCCTTTAATTCATAATTAGTAGAGCTTTTGCTATTATTTTGATGTTATTAGGGAAAGTATGCAAAGCAATAAGTGTAGGGTAGATGATGATGTGTATGGAAAGGAAATGGAAAAAGGAAAATAATGTCAAATCAAATAGAAAAGAAAAGAAAAAAGAAAAAGAGTGTTGGGGGGGGGGAGAAACATCATTTGACATGATTTTCTTCCACTTAAAAAGAATGAAGAAAGATCGAATTTTTGTGAGATATAAGGAGTTCGTGGAGATTTTTTATTAATTTCTTTATTTACATGCTCTAGTTATTGTGAATATTTTATTTTTTATATTCCTTTCCTTTATAAACCTATTTAGCATTTTGGCCTCATTATAAGCTAATTTAAAGACCTTTTGATATATGATTGTATATATCTATTTAAGCAGTGAAGATTAGATGATTTTCGAGTATAAGATAAGTTCAATTTCATAAGAAAACTATGAGCATGATTTACTGAAAAATTTTAAACACTTATTTGAATGAGTGATATCTTACGAGAAATATTGTCAATTCAAAGTATATGAACTTAATGAAGGAGGTAGAATATTATTTACATTGTTTTAATTATATAGTGACTATTTAAGAAATATTGTGTGTTTAAGTTTAAACAATTCAATTAAGGACGGGATATGTGTATCTTGCGTTACTAACTACGGAGTTAACTAATATATGAGGCTAATGTATATGAGGCTAATGTTTATGGTTATCATTTTAGTAAACCCTTAGGGGATTATAACTCCTCCACTAAGATACCTAGGAGTTTAAAGGCTTATGTTATAAGTTAAATGCTATTGTATACCTATGAAAGTGGAATTATTTCTTTTTTTAGATAGTTAGGGTTTCAGGTTATCAGTTTCTTAAGGACAAGCAATGAGTTTAAGTGTAGTAAAATTTAATAAGGCTATATTTTACATGTAATTAGGGTTTAAATTAGTCATAATGTAGCATCTTTATACCATGCTTTTTATGAATTATATAATGCTTTCCTATGTTTAAGTCATTGCCTTGTATGTGATAATTTGAATGAAAAATCACACATTTAAGTGCATTATTCTCGAATTAGAAGTTAACATGATGGGAAGCAACTTTGTTGAAGCCATCAGATATAAACTAAAGCTCAAAGATGTTGAAAGCTTGAGGAAATTAAAGAATTAGGCAACACAACACTATTCCAAAATACAGTGTCATAGTAGAACCAAATTATTCGTGCTTGTTTACAAAAGAAGTTTGAAAAGCTAGCTGGCACCAATGTGGAAGCTGGTTTGGTGTCAATCATATAAAACATAATTTGAGGACATGTAGAAACATAATTTCATCAAACGTATGACTCTTTCATGTAAACCTAGCCTATAAATATTCTTATTAGGGTTCTTTATAGGAGACTTTAGAGGCTGCTGAAAACCTTTTTTGTCATTCAGCTCTTAGTTTTAGGTTTTCTTAGCATCAAGAAAGGTTTTAGAGCAAGATTAGAGGATAATCGTAGCAACTCTTCTAACTCTTTCTTACCTTCTTTCTTTAAATTAAGATTACTTAGTTCTAGTTTTGTTTTCATGATGTTTAATAACTAAAGCTCTAGTTAGGGTTATAGATATAGTTTATGATAGATATTTAAATTATTAATGTATCAATAGTTATTGCTTGGTAGAATTTATTCTCCTTGCTCTTAATTATTAGATTTGTGGCTAACCATCATAGATTCAATCATAGGGATAGCGTCAAACACAAGGAGGTAAAGTATAATTTGTGCACTAAGAGAATGAGCGTACTAGATTTAGAGAAAGGGACTTCCTAGATTATCGTGATAACTAAAGAGATTAACTATGCTTAATGAGTTTGATTAGGTTGAGTGTTCTTCAGAAAGTGATAATTAACTAGTTTGAATATACTCGTGTGCTTGGAGATAGGACCTAGATAAATTAGGTTAACTGTTATTTCAACCTTGATAATTATTCTTATATGATAATTAGAAATCTGCATAAGTAAATCTCAAAATGTTAGCATTTATTCATCTTAATTCCTTTTTGCCACTTAATTATCTTGTTTTTGTTAGTTAGTAATTTAAATACTTTTCATAAATTCTTATTTTATTATTTGATTAGGATTAATAAGTGTAGTAGTTATACTCACGAGGGATTAATACTTTGGCACACTGCAAATTTTATTGTTACAATCAATTTTGTGCATTTGCAAATATATTCAATCATATATTATTTTCATTAAGTCAATATATTTGCATTTAAAAGTGTAAATCTTGCTTACTCTGTAATAAAAGACGATTTTTTTATACATAAACATAGTATTAAATAGATGTAGTACTAGTATAGTTGGTAATCAGGTAGAGTTTATACACAGAGTTAGTATTTTCATTTTTCACTAATGATGTTATTTAAAATGTGTGGTAGTAATTTCTATTTCTAGTAGTAGTTTTGAATGTATTAAGTGCTGGTGTAAGTACTCTTTTCATTCGGTCAGTATATTCCTATTTAAAAGTGTATTTTTTTCTTATCAGAAAGATCTTAATAAGTGATAGTATTCTTTGCACGTAATGGTAATATTGAATAAACAGAGTACTTACATATTGTGCATCAAAGTAGGGTATTGTTTGTCTCAAAAATCGTATCCTTATTTTTCATTAAAGTCATTATTTATTTTAAATACGTCCTATTAACTTTTTATTTATAATTATAGTATTGTTTATTTTGAATAGATCCTATTAACTTTGGTTTATAATTATAGTATTAAATACTCTGAATGGTATTATAATTTATAATATGGTTATCACCCGCATACCACAACTACATTTTCCTTTATTTTTTGTATGTTCGTTTTGTGTCATACAAGAATTTGCGCTGAAATGGATCATATTCTTCAATAAATATATGTGACATTGAGGCAAACTCTCTGAAGAATTGGTGAAAAGAGCGAGCGACGGGTTTGAACTGTCATGTGATTCCATAGTCAAAGTTGAGATACTTGACGATTGACCAGTCACCAACTACATACGCCATGTGTCAGAATTGAGTAATCAGAAAGTATGGTCCTGAGGGTTGGATTCCTTGACGCGCAATTATGGCCTCACTACCTACTGTATAAACTTTTCTTGAATTTTAGAATGAACAGGGCACACAAACTACATGTCTGTACCTCTAAGCCCTTCTTTAACCTCTCGAATCACATGACTTCACTATTCCTATATGAAATCACCGTTTGTTTTCATTCAATGAACTCTGATCGAGGCTCTTCATACTCTCCTAATTGGAGTTCACAGATAACCTGCAGAATATATCTCCCACCTGCTTTGCGTCTTCCACATATATCTTCTTATCTTTTGCTTTCCAAGGTCCAAAAATACCAGGCCATTTTACACAATCTTTTTCTTTTGGTTTTTTATTTCTTAATGTGATAGGGAAATTGACAGCGAAATTGTGTGTTTAGGTTGATTACACTAGAGTTACATGCGACATAATGAACTGGGTAATTAAGGTTTCTAGTAAATTAGTAAAGGAGGGGTAAGACCAATAACCAAAGAATTGTTTGACTGAAAAGACATTAAGGAACGAAATGGAGTTTGTTCATTTGTGCCTCGAGCGAAGGAAAGTTCCAGCTCTTGGGAAATAATATTGCACAACAAAAACTGGGAATAAACAATAACACGACTGTATAATTAGGGCCCCTCTTGACAGTCTTGAAGACAAGACACCAGAAAGAGAGGAATAAATGTCCTTTTTAGTTTATGCAACATATGTGAGCTTAAAATATTATTTATTAAGAAGGATGTCTTTCTTTAAAATCGTAGGGAAGAAAAGGTTCCAGGGGCAGGCAATACTTCACCGGATCATAAAATTTACCTGAAAATCAGTTTCTCTAGTGGAATTCGTAACCTTAAAAAAAAGAGGAATTTTAATAACGTTTCCTTAGTGTGCATTGACAATTTAGTGAGATTCTTAGACTTAATTTCTCATATATAGAGAAAAAGAGAAAGTAAACTCTTGTAACCACATTGCAAAGAAATTAAGAAGTATAGAAATAAGGGACTTTCTATTTCTATTGAACAAGTGCCATTTATTAGTCTTCATCTTTATGCCCTTATCCTTCATATCTACTCATTCTGACCAAGCATAAGCATAGTCTACAATTATACCCATAAATCTTTATGAATAAAGGAATGAATCAACTAGAAACAATAAAATTTATAAAGGCAACACGATCAAATAAGAGTTTCTAATGTTATAATTGCTGTCTAATATTATAAAACTAAGATAACTTTACGACTTAGATATAAAGTGATCATGTTAGTATCTAGTAAGAAGAGATAAACAGAAAACAACATGTTAGTGGCAACTGTTGGAAAATTAGGTTGTGATTTGATCTCGCACGCAATGGAATAATTACAAAAAAATTTTGTTTGATTTTTCAAAATTCAATATTATTAAAATTTTATAAAATGATTAACAAATAAATTATAATAATGCGTAAATTTTAATTCATACCTTATCTAGAAGCTTGATCCTTTTCTTATTACATCTCTTGAATTGTTTCTAAAAATGTTTCGTCTTAACCACTATAGTCGAATGGGTGTCGGCCTTTAACAATATTCACATAATGAGTTAAGAGAACCAGTTTCACAAACGGTTTGATGGATATGACAAGGTAGAAAAGATTAAAGTAATCTTTCTGAATAGTAGTAAGGGCTATTATTTTGAATAAAAAGTGAGAGTAACCAAATACGTGCTTGAAATCTTAATCATATATGTTAGTCATGACATATAAACAATAATTGCTTTTCTTACATTTATATTTTGTTCTTAGTAGAATTTACCTTGTTTAGTATAATTGATACTAAGTTAGTGAACGGAATTTCTTGGACGTAAGTTATGTTAGATAGAAAAGTTGTATGTCCATTATGCAATTTAGCTATTAATCCTTGTTGAGAATTTGGTATTAAAATTTTATAGATATGTGAAAATCACAAAAATGACAAAATATATTGACATTTTGAGTTGAGAAATGTCTCGTAAACTTTGATGACAACATGTAAGATTTATGTCAACGTGATGATGGCAAGATGTAAGAGGTTACATGAAGTAGAATTGACAAGTATAGTACCTTGATAAAATTGTTTCACTTAATTTAGACTATTAAAAGCATAAACATGGACTATAATTAAAGGCATTTGCTATAGTATGATAATAGTTGTCATTAGAAGAAAATTGATTGCATTACTTTTCTTGTATATTCATAATATGATAGAGATCATATGTAGTTCTAATTCATGCTTTTGGGTATTTGATCATGATTTTAGATTCAACACTGCTCCAATGTTTAAAGCATGATAAGAATAGATTGTTGTGTAAAATTAGTTGATCCAAGTTTATACAAATAGTTTGTATGTGTTGGATCAAAGGAGATTTATGCTTAACATAAGTGGCAAAAATGCAAAGTTAGATAATTGAGACGATCCTTTTATGCCATGTTAGTTAAATCAACATGATGAGAATTATAAATTTACATACAAGAATATATTTATCCTTTTGATTATGAATAATATGAAATTTATGAAACTTGTTAAGTTGAACAATAACCAAATCAATCTTTGGTAAAAGAAAGATGATGATATTGAATTATATGTTGGATGGAATAACAATTCATAAAAAGATAATACTTACATTTCATTAGATTACTAATAACTTTATGTGATATAATCATATGTATTAAATGACATATTGATTTAGAATTTTAAAAAGTTCAAATTGTTTAAATCTAAGTAGAAATTAGGCATTGAGAATGTTGAAGCATTTCGATGAGATCGAAGTGATGAGTTTTAAATTTTAGGTTATCTATAAGGAATCAGATTCTCTGGTAAATACCTTCATAATAAAATTTCATAATATGTAAGGAGAAAAAAATACAATATGAGATATTGTCTGATGCAGTATTATTTCTTTTATAGCTATGCCTATTATAATGACTTACCTTCAATAGTCCCAATTAAATCAATTAGCAAGATTTTATATTAGATATGAAATGTTAAGTCTTTGAAAGAGTCAAATTTAATGATTTAAGGATTTGATGATTGATTGAAGCATACATTATCCATTAAGTTTAGAACTAAATTAGGTAATAAAAGGTTATGAGATATCCAAAAGGCTTAATGTAATCTTATAGACCTATTGAACAAATTGTTTATTTCAGTATGAGAATGTTTCTTAAGATAAGTAGTGAGAGTAAGGTGAAATTTGAAAATTTCAAATCTCATGACAATATATCCAATTGGGACTCGTGTCCTTGTTGATACAATTGATGTACAGTTGAACGGTTATGAGACATTAAAAGATTCACTTTCATGATGAATTCAAAGAGTTTATTTTGGAGATGATTGTGAATTTATCATGTCTACTAGAAGGTTAGTGGGGGTATTATTGTGTTCTTTAGTGAGAGTATGTAGAGTCATATTGCTCATAGAAAACAAGAATTCTAATTTTCAATTGTTAAAAATATAAATGTCCAAGATAAATCTTGTTGGATATGAAAAGGTAACAACTTAATTATGAGAATTAGATCTATAGAGATAGGTTGGAATTTGTTTACCTATTCAAAATTCAACTACATAGATAATATACTAAAGGTTTTTAGTATTTGAAATATTTGATACTTGTGAAGTGTTAAAGATATCAATTATTCAATGCATGAAGTGTTTTGAGGGGGCCTAGGGAGAAATTGTATAGGATTTAAGTGAGCCATATACAATCAAGACATTATATCTCAACCTAAAATCTTAAGGCAATGAGTTATGGGTCCTATCTTTGTATATAACTCTCTTCATCCTTATATCTCTTTCCAACGTGGGATTACTCCACTTGGGAATTTCCAACATCTCTCTCTCACATGTAGATCAATCCATATCTAACTAACTCCCCCTCAACCCAATGCTCATGCGAAACTATTTGAGTCACTCCATGAATCATCCATTCATCTGACCCAAATCCATTAATCTCTATTCACCGGACTTCGTTAACTTAGCTCTAATACTAATGAAAGGTTTTAAGTGGGCTTGGAGAGAAATTAGACCAGATTCAAGCGAGTTTATATAAAATCAGGACATCATATCTCAGCTCAAAACCTTAACGCAATATGTTATGAGTTATATCTTTTTGTATAACTTACTTCATCCTTATGTCTCTTTCTGATGTGGGATTACTCCACTTGTGAATTTCCAACAATGATATTATATCTAATAAAATAAGCTTGGAGTTTATTTTATCATCTTTTAACTCATGAACTAGATTAAGAGCTCAAGAAAAATAATTTATTTCCTATAATATGTAGATACTCCAATACTTCTACTTATTTCCTAACCATAGTCTACAATAATTGATAAGAGTTTTAGGCTCTTAGCATCCTATAGCTAAGATTGTAAGACTCCTATTATGTATCATA
>JAOQMM010000009.1:4689799-4702827 GCA_027563515.1 Erythroxylum platyclados | reverse complement strand
TTTTGGATTTTAAAGCCGACGGCTTAGTGAGCCCAATGCGATGGCCCATTTGTATAGTTTTAATTTTTACTGCTTTCAATAATTATTGCATGTGTTAACTATCGCTGCTCCTATGCATGAAATTAGATTGCATGTTTTAAGTAACTAGGTAATTACACTTCCGCAAAGCAAAAAAAATAAAAATTGATTAAGAACGTGTGAGCGCGAGACATGAGTGAAGTAGCGCTCTGGTATTCCTCCCAGGGGATATCGGGGCGTTACAGTTATTGATCTCCTTAAACTATAAACGCGACTCTCTCGGTCCAAAATATAAATTGAGACCAATTAAGTAGTAAAAAATTTAATAAATAAATTTGGAAAGCATAAGACTGGAAGGATTTGGAAAAGCAACGAGAAATAAGATTATGATGTGAAGTTTCCTATACTAAGTTACATAATTTATGCAGGACGTTGGGGTTTGAAGACCTTTCATTTTGTATAAGGTTTTGAAACCATTTTTTAGAGCTAGCCATAAGATAAAAGAAGCTTTAGGATAACATTTGTTAAACCATACTAAGGCATGACAAGAGACTTTCGAGTTAGAGCTTCTAAACAACTTTAAACAAGACTTGTTCGTAAACTTACCTAAGATGTTAGCACTCGATGTTAGTTTATCTTTAGCCTTACTATTAGGAGAGTAAGTAGGCATATAATTTTTAACCAAGGATTATCCTAAAAAATAGTAGTCCCAATAGTTATCCTATATCACTTAACTCACTTTAGTATTCAAGGGAACTTAGAGCTTCAAATTAGCTAACTCAGGTCTATTATAGAAGGGCCCTAAATCATGTTAATTGTCATACTACAACTATGTTTTATCTCTATTTCCTATTACATTTTTTATGACTAGAGATAATTGTCATCTAGGTTTCAAAAGTTAAGTAAGAGTCTAAAAGAAATTATATTTACATTTGATAGACCAAAAACTTTGATTCTTTAAAATATAATCATATATTTAAATAACCCAACGAGATTCTTAATTATTTAGAAGCTTATATAACTATCTTGGTAATAGCATCTTTTTTATGCATTTTATAGACCTAATCTATGGTCCTCTCTCTTTTTTGTTTATAATGATATCTGATCACCTAACTTTGGCACCTTAACATTTCATAGTTGAATCTATCTAAAGGAAAATTTTCATTGTTTTTTCAATCTCCTTGATCAATATTTGAGGCATAAGTGAGTGGCAACATCAATATGTATTAAGTTTATTCAATATTGAGGTAGTATGTCAGTGTATAAAAGGAATTATTTTTCTAATAATTGATTCACTTGCTAATAGAGTCAAATAGTGGAATATAGACTTGGTAAGAGAGTCTTTTATTAGACATGGGAATTTCTAGGTATTTGAAGGGTAAATTCTATTGTATGAGTCTTGAACAAAGAAGTAAGAGCATCAAAGAGATTGTTGGAATTAGAAGAGATGTAAATGTATCTCTTTCTCTTATTAATAATAAGGCTTAAGTACAAAATAGTCCAAATCTTCCATTAGTAGATTAATAGAGGAGAAGCCAACCCACAGAGAAGTAGAACGCCATTAGAAAAAGATAAGATGGTGATTCCTACTTTCTTACAATTATAGTGATACTTAAACTCCTTTCTCTACTTAATCCTAAATGTAATTAGTTGTGTTAGAACCTATATACAAGTGATGAAAAGGTAGGGGACAATGGGTTCCCTTACTTTAAGCCTCCTCCCCCTTTAAAATGTTTAGTTACTTCATCATTTACTAGGATGGAGAATGTTAGAGTGCATAATTGTAAAAATAAAAGCCATAGAGCATCAAGGATAAATCTCCAGCTTATTAAATTGAAAGCTTCTTTAAATTCTATTTTCATTTCAGTAGCTCCTATTAGGTTTTCTACTTTTGTGCCTATTGAATGATTCTTGAGCAAGAAATAGGTTGCCACCAATTAATCATCCTTCTAAGCAAGCTCTCTGGATTTTTTTTTATATTTCCCTTCAATGACTCCTTAAGTTTAAAAGCAAGTGCTTTTGAAATGATCTTATAGACCATATCACAACATGAGATGGGCCTGAATTCATTGAGTGAACTTGGGTTAGAAGTTTTCAGCATTAAGTAGAGTTAAGTGTTGTTTAGTTCAGTTAACATCTTTCCACTCATTAAAAATTCCTTCACAACATAAGTCACTATAGGTCTCATTAGGTACAATTTTTTTAGAAAAAATGGGCACTGAATCCATCAGGGTCAGGGGATTTGTAATGTTTATAGAGAATAAAGCTTGCTCAATGCCAGTTTCAGATATAGGCTTGATAAGTCTTCTTTAAGCTATTGGGAAATAACCTCAAAGTCTTCTTTTAACTCCTGAAAGACATATTGAGAGGAGTTGGAAGTTCTCAAAAGTTACTTAAATTGGTTAAAGGTTACTTTCTTAAGCATAGATTGCTTATTGTATATAATGTCACTGATTGAAGAGAGTGTAGGTCTTACTGGAATTTCTTCTACTTAATATTACATTATAGAATAATCTTAAATTTGTATCCTCATCCTTTAACCAGTTGGCTTTTGCTCTTTGTTAAGAAAGGAGTAATGATTTTTAAGAGATGGATTATTATTATCAAAAGCCATTTTCCTTTTACATCAATTTTGTATATGTTAGTTACAGGAGTAATGAATTTTAAATGTTGTCCAGATTGTCCCTAGTTTGATCAACTACTAAATTAGTATTCTTGACTTTGTTCATGTAGAGCCTCTTCAATTCCTCTTCACTTCCTAGTACATTTGTAGGAATTAAAATCCTTCCTCATGTTGGTTCAATCCTCTCATAACTGCATCTTCAAATCTATCCACATTGATAAGAAAATCATTAAATATGAAGGGATAGTGAATCTTACCAACACTGGTGCCTATATTTACTTTAACAGGAGAATGATCTAAGAAAAAAAAAGATTGTGGAAATATGTTGAACTAATAGGAAAGTTTGAGAGCCATTTATGATTGACCAATGCACAATCTAGCTTCTTCTTAGTGAACCAACTACATGCCTATTTGTTGCTCCAAGTAAAAAGAGCTCCTTCAAATCTATAATTTGCTAATCCATATCAAATTAGACAGTCATTAAACTTCTCATCTCATATTCACATTTGCTTTTTGGACCAGTAATGTAATGTTGAAGTACCCTAACTCTAGTTAAGGGTAGTTTATATGAGAGCTCAAAATAGAGTAAGCCACTCTATAATATAGTCTTTTTGAACTCATGATTAGTAGTATAAGTGAAAGTTATCCCAAGTAGGATAGGTCTCCTATCCAAAGTTATAACTAGATTATAAAAATTACTAGAGTAAGAAATCTAATTTATGATCACTCTACAAAAACAACCCAGTAAAAGTCTCGTTGATACAGGGGTCTGGGGACGTCCAGTAGTACGCAGAATTATCCCTAACTAGTAGAGATGTTGTTTCTGATAGACTTACATAAAAGGTAAAAAGAAAAAAAAGCATATACATATTCAAATAATAAAATACTGCTAATTAATAATAAAATAAAATAAAAAAGACATAAAAGATAATAGTAATAAAAAATAAAAATAAATGAAAACGTATAAATATAAAAATAAAAATAAGGAACAAAATAAATCATACAAAAAATGTAGAACAAGTATATAAATAAATCAAACAAGCCATTACTAGGAAAAAACATTTAGGCTAAGTAAGGAAATATTTAGCCCAAACAACTAAGAAAGAAGTACTACATATTAAATGTTTAAGTTACATACAAAGGCTTAAACGAAAATGTTCAAAAGACCTATGAGAAAGAGAAGGACCTCTCTATATGAGATCCTTTTACCATATCCTATTACGTCAAAGTTTCCTATCAAGGACTATGTCCTCGGTAAGTTTCAATAGAACCATATCATTTTTTATCACCTCCCTCCAGTTATTCTTGAGCCTTCCTTTTCTCCTTTTTCAGTCTTTAAGTACAATCTTCTCCCACCTTCTTACTGAATTGCTAAGGTGTCTCCTCTTAACATGTCAGAACCACTTAACCCTTGTCTCTCTTAATTTTTTCATTAATATTAATCACCTTTAATTTGTCTCTTATTGGGACAACACTATGCCTCAGAATTGATTATCACTCTATCAAGGTTAAATTCACCCACTATCCTTCCATAATAATTGTATTGGTGATTGTTAACCTCCCATATTTTTTCGAGCACCCAGTGGATTGAATGAAGCTTGTATTCCTTTCTTTTGGTTTCCAACAAACTAACTAGACACTACTTATTCAAGTCTAGATAATTATGAACCATTCTCTTCTTTTTGGGACAATTCATGCCCCTCACATTATAAGCTAAGATCACGGGAATATGGGAGATGAAGCCCCCTTCTTTTTAGACTGCCTTCCTATTTTCCTTTTTTTAGAAGCTACTAGCACCTTGCTTCGATTTGCATCTTTAGGCTCTTTCTTAGCAGGGAGAGGAATGACTTTGACAGGGGTATTTTAATTCAAGTCATCTTCTTTCTGCTTAGGCATAGAGTTTGGGAGATGTTCTATTCCAATTGTTTGGGAGATATCAATACTTCTGAAAGGGCTTCCTCTTGGCTAGCTAATATAGTGTTCAATCCTATAAATGGTTCTTCAATAAAAATGATTTCCATTATAGGACTTTCACTTGGCAAGTCTCTTGCGAATGTAATAAGGGATTTAAAAGTCGAGCCTTTTTCTATAATGTTCTAATTATCATCTTGAGTTTGATTATAAATAACATCTTAGCCTTGGAGTCCTACATAAAGACCTTATGAAATTTCTTACCTATTTCTTTCCATATCTTTTTCCCACTCATAAGGGAAGGCTTTCATTGATAAATCATCATTATATGGTCTTCTATCAGCTCCTCATTTTCATCTATTCTCATTATTGGAAGCTAGCCTAGGATTGGAGCTTGAAAGTCATCATCAATGTAAATCCTAGCAAAATTTTCGTTCAAACATAAAGGTTTTCCTATAAAGTTGGCAATGTAGCTTAGTCCTTGGGTTGACCAATATTTAAATGGAAGACTATAGAACCTAACTCATATTGGTATAAGTGCTTCATCTTAACTCCTTTTAAGTCTAATTTAAGTCTCCACTTAACTGAGAACAATGGTTTACCAAAGACATATCAGGGTCCCTCTTCAATGATTTTATAAACAAAGTGCTCACCTAAAAGCTTGAATAGAAACACCTCTTCCTTGTTACTACATACATCTTCTAAACTATATTTGTCAGAATAGTTGAATGCCCATTTGTGCATAATAAGGTATCAAGTCTTTTGTCAATGAAAAAGTCAACCAAAGTATTGTTCTATTTTTTTCTTGCTTTAAGATCTTTATAGGATGAAAATTTTTTCTACTATTACGGTTGCTTGCATCCAAAGAAGGGATATATGTTAGCTTGTCTAAAGAGGACTCTTCCACCAACTAACTCCAAGTTTTCTTAATAGGCGATACAGTTAAAAAAGAGGGAGAAGAAGGAAAGGTGGTGGGCGTTGAGGTATGGCAAAGGACAGTCTGTGAGTTAGTTTTCCACAAGGTACAACTTGAGGCACTGAATGGGGGGGGGGGGGGGAGTTGCCATTTTGGTATAAGTAACAGTTCAGGTTGTTGGACATGAGAACAACTCTTGGTAAGGGGAAGAACAAAGGTTTGGTTGCAAAAGGAACCCGATTAAAAACAAGCAAAAAAGTTTCATTCGTAACAGTAGTGAAGGGAAAAACTGAAGTGAAAAAAGGGATAATTGGTCAGCATTGGAACAAACAATTCTCTCTTTTAGTCACAAATTCTAGATGATTTTAACACAATTTTCAATTAACTAAGCCGATTACTATCTCTAGACAGGTATGTCTTGTTTTGGATTTTGATTATTCAGTAAATTTTGTTTAGTTAAAAATGTAATTGACTTTGAAAACTAATTTGCCCAATTGCTTACGAATCATCATTAAAGATGGGTCGTGCGTGAAGAATGCTTTTGTTTTGCTTTTTTTATTAACAAGCTAATTTGGCATGCTTGTTTTGAACCTTTGTTATTACATACAATATGCATCTAGACTACAATGGTTGTCCCTTTTTCATTGCATAAGTTTCAAAATATTTTTTTTTTCCAACTATTTGACAATACGCCCACATTCTATATGCACAAATGGTTTAGATAAAGAAGTATCATACTGGGTATTGTTAGGCGTAAATCTGACCTGCTTATAAAACAAAACAATTGGTCTTTATCTATATAAATATATATAGACACCATCAAACCCAGCCCAAAATGAGTTTACATGTGCCAAGAACATTTGAGGTACAAGAACACGGAAGGAAAAAGAAGGCTTACGACAAAGAAAAGCCTATTCACAAGTACATTTGCTTTAGCAAAATTTGATCCGAAAACAACCCAATTTCCTATAGGAAAATGTCATCGAAATATAGCAGCAAAAGAATTCAAAAAGAAAGGGTGGAGGAAAGAAGAGATTAAGAGGATAGAAGAGACGATATGTATAAACTTCAGTTATATGCTCAAGGGATTGCTTATAAATTTCCATTGTCTTCCAATGATGACTCGGAGGCAGAATCATCCAACGTTGATGTTGATACGGTATCACTATCAGAGGCTCCAGGTGCTTTGTCCTCAATTGGTTGTTTCAGAAACCAATACATAATGCTCGCGGTGAGTGTAAGAATCATCTTCTGATTTACCTGAAGCAGGCATTTGCGTTTAGGTGCTTGAACACAACAGAAACAATAATAAAATCTAGTCATGGAAACTAAAGTATCGTAGTAAACGATGCCTGATAGAGGCATTACATTGTCAATCTTGTCTAGAAAGTAAATAAATATGCTTGCAACTTTTTAAGCACCTCAGTTATGTCTTCAGGAAGTAAAAATATTGAACATCCCAACTTCCTCGCAATACTGATGATGTAGGATGCATTCATTTTTTTCTGTTCATCTGCATTGATTCCAAGTTGGCAAACACATATAATTTAGCTAGAAGTAACTTTGGAAACATAATATTTCGCACAGCATTTAGAAAAGGCGTACCAGTCACTCCTTTTGTGACAAGACTCCAATTTACTGCTCTGGGCTGAACAGCACTAAGCAACTCAAGGAAAAAAATTCCATCCGACAATCTTTTATCCTGTAAAATTCCAACAGGAAATCACTACGAACATCCATTATCATCAACTTTCATTTTTGTTTACCGTCCTTGAAAAAATCAAGTTTATCTGGAAGAATTGACTATATTTCCCAATCATCAGCTCATATTACTGTTCTAGGCTTATTGGACAAACTAATCCGCAGCTTTAGTAAAAATAATCAGCTCAAACTCAGTCAATATGCTTCACAAACGATGCGAGTTTGTTAAATATAAGCATTTGTCTAACGTTTTGTATGTGCAAAAGCTTCTCGGAAAGCATCGTCTATGACTAAACCTCAAAAAACTAAAGTCAAATTGGTCTTGACTGCATCATATAATTGAGTAAGCCATAAATTTTACCTTGAAACTTTCCATACGACTCTGGTTTCCAGAGTTGTTCACTTTGGTATTAGCCCATTGTAGAATGTCTGCATCAGTAATTTCCTTTCCATGGGAATGAAATCTCAAGTTCTTTAGAAGTTGGAGAATGTTATATCTCATCAGCTGCCAGAGATAAGCTAAAAAGAATAGCAAAGATTAGTTTTGACTCTAACAAGACTACCCAGCCATATACTGATGGAAGTTGAAGAACGTGAATAAGATATCTTTAGTAAATAAATTACACCAAAGATCAAGTAAACTTAAGACCGACATGGATCATACCTAATATCAACTTTTTATTTCCTTGTACGATGTCATTTCCAGCAACATTGACCAGGGAAAATTTTAGTTGTTTTCCAATTTTCACAACCTGGTTGCAGTTTTCTACTTTTCTGAATGGCAATTTGATAGGAGGTTTATTTGCAATCTTCCAATTAACAATTCCTGGTGAAATCTTGTCAAGTGTCTCAAGTAGAATCCACCTGGAAAGGAACATATACTTTAGTCAGACTGGAATTGGATATTGACATAAGAACTATATCCAGATTTTAAGAAAATAATACATTGTGGACTTCCTATTCTGTTCTCATCACCATACTTGAATTGTTAACAAAGATCAAGACTGTGCCTTTGAATGGGATAGAACATGATAGACTAAATTTGTCGTTGAAAGGGTGTGCGCTAAGCGCCATAATTCATGGATAGAATTTATTATGCTCTACTGACCCATTTCTGAGATCTTCAAACACATTGTCAATATAGCTTGAGTTTCCATAACTATTGATCCAAAATCGAAATGCCCTCTCTTCTCTGGAGATTTGTGCATCATCTGGCGAAATCTCAAGAAAAGATATCTGTTGTGTTTGAGTTGAAAGTCCATTCCTGCAGACACGAAATAGCAATCAGCTTCCCTGGTTCTGATTCTAGTGCAAATACGTTACAATTCCAATTAGCATTTTGCTTGAGAAAAGGCCCACTCTCACCTATGCTGAAAAATATGCGCAACAAAGGCAAGGTTAAGGTTTGGAGAGCCCTCAACAATATCCTTAGCAGTTAAGTATCTCTTACAACCCATTCTGTCTGCATGTTCAAGTACTAACTTTGCCCTTTGTAAAGTATCTTTCACAGTCAATGAGGATGGATTACTATACTCAGGTGCAAGAACATTTAAAAGATGAGCATAAGCTTCTGCATCCTGCAAGCAGAAGATTCTACAATTAAATACTAACACATCATTATTTCAATTGATTTTCATTGAAACCTTTGACAATCACCAACTCATGATTTCAAGACAATAATCATGCTACACAGTTTAAGTAGAGAAGCAAAGCAAGACTGAAATGTAAATGTAGTAGTTAGGGGACTGTTGCATCATGGCCATTTAGAATATTTAACTTGGATATAGTCTACCTTCACATCAGAAGAGAAGTTTGTGACTATTTTCTTGTATCCTGATTTCTTCAACTGGAAGTTCATCCATCTCAATAAGATCTTCTCCGGAGGTAGGCTCATCAACTCTTCAACTTCCTGTTTATTTAGGAAGCACATTTTACTATCAAAGGTAAAAATCCATAAAGTAGTTATTACCAAAATATTAAAGAGGACTATCAAAGGTAAACTCCATAAAGTAGCCATTACAAAAATATTAAAGGGTGCTAGACCAGAGTTAACACCTGACTATCAGAAACTAACTCCACCAGTTGAGGTGTTTTTTTCAAATTCAGGTCTGCCAAAAGTTGTATCTGATCAAAATGGAAGAGAGAAGGTTAAACAATGTGCCCTACATGGTATAAACACTAACAGACATTGCATTCCACCTTCATTTCCATAAAACTGAAGTCTCAGGGAAATTCAATGGTAAATACAACCATAGTTAATCTAATAATACTTAACAACATTTCATGCCTCACAACCCTCTCAAACAAACAAATTTTCAAGAAAAGTTATAACAATCTTACTTTAATGATTTGAGAAATTACTCCGAGCACAAGATGCCGCTGAAAGTGGAACGAAAAAGACATGAGTATTACTGAAAGCAATAGATGATTCATATATAGAAAGAAAGCCTGTGTATACCACATACCCTTCCTTCAATGAAGTCCTGAGTCCCAATATTGACTACAGTACATCCAATAGCCTTGGCAGAATTGAGACAGAGTGTATGGTTTTCATTTCTTTCCCATGGATTAAGCACTCTCTTAGTATTGATAGTCCTTTCATCAATTGTACCGGGAACTGCTACATTGATTAGTTTACTGCACCAGAAGAAAATATATATTTAAATTGTGCACCCAGCAGCAACTATTAGAAAAATAAAAGAGGGACCACGTTAAGAAGAAGAGTAAAGGATAATTACCAAAGGAGAACACCATCCTTTGCAATTTCAAAGAGATCATTAGTCGAAGGATCAATAGGGAGGTATCTCTTTAAGAAATCATCTTCTGCAAGGTAGTTGTTGATGTGGGCTACATAAGATGCCTTCTCAGATTCACTGATGGTATGAAGCAATGTAGTGGTTGCAGCTTTAAGAAATGCAGAAGAGTTCTTCGCTGCACTACCTATCCTTGCACTCGCAATTCCTTGAAGTTTCAAGTATACCTGCAATCCACCATAGATTAACTTGAAACATCCACAATCATCTAGAAACAATAACATCTTCACTGATGTCTCTGACTAAATCAGTTAATTTAGCAGAAGGTTAAATCGAAGTCTCATAAGAGTAAAAGCGAGAACACAGGATGTAATATCTCCAAGTTGATCTCAAATCGAGTAATAGATTGAAATCGAAAGACTGCAAAAAGGAGAGGAAGAAAACATATCAAACAAGAAGCAAGGAGATAGAGAGAGTATATATTCAGACCTTCAAGAAGAACTCGAAATCAACCTCGTCGTCAAGGTTCTGATACGCGTCCTGAATAAGAGAAGCTCTCTCTTCCTCGGTCAGAATCTCGCCAACTACTTTCAACCTCGACATCCTCGAAGGCAGGTCCCTTAGCGTCAACTTTCCACTCTCTCTCCTCATGCTCATAAACTTGGTGAAGAAACCAGAACAAAGAGGCAGATCAAGAAAAAGGGGGGAAAAAAGAAAAGGAAAAGAAGAAATTGTGTTAGAGGATGCGTACATGGGACTTGAAGCTGCGAAGCTCGACCTGAGTGAACTGGTTCTGGAGCCATGGATCTGATACCAGGATGCCAACGTAACCTGACATAGTGAAATGATATTTGGAAAATCTGATTTAAAATCCTCTTAGTTTATATATGGAAGGTGTTGCTTTTAGCTGAGTGAAACTAGAAATAATTAAATTTGAGTTCTGCTCTCTCTTTCTTGAATCTTGAGTTGGGTAAGGGAAGGCGGAAGGGAAGGAACAAGGAAGCCAAGGTGGGTGAGTTGGGAAGCCTAACGGTGCAGTGTGTGTGTGAGAGTGAGACGCGAGCTGTCATAGTTCCAAATCATAGAATTCAAATTATGACAATTATGCCCTTGTCCCTCCCTCCCCTTCACTCCACTGGTGTGAATAGGATTGGAGTAGGTGGTGATTGTGGGGGCCATTCTATTTCTCGGGGGAACTCAACCTACTCGTCGTTTTCTAGTATTTCTCCTATTGTCTGATTCAAATAATATGTTTAGTTTACTAAAATATTCATATTATCTTCCAGAGGTCAGTAACTCATATTCTCGTCTTTAGTTAATGTAGATTGCTGAACCGAATCATATTGGACATAGATGTAATTACGCAGACGTGTAAACTGGCAGAGAGGAATTTGAAAACAGGACATTAGTAGAGAAAGAGGGTGATTGTGGCCATCATGTCTAACCTCACCACAGAAAGCTGGCCCGCTTTTGAAAAAGTAAAGACTTGATAACTTAACGGTCTTCTTTGACGTAAACAACTTTTAAAAGTGGATGATCCAGGCAGAAGCAGTTTAAACATCTTTCCACCTACAGCAGTATTCAGTACTAAGCGTACCTTCTACAGATCAATTTGGGATGGTTAAGATATTAAACTTGTTCAGTTGCACACCATCCAACTCTATATATATATATATATATTTATATTATAGCTTTGTTTCTTAGATTAACTGTGTACCTCACGTTCCTCTCTTTTTGAATTTTACTAGGTTCAATCCGAAGTCCTCGAGAATGAGCGCCAAATTGAGTTTAAACCACAAGAAACAAGATGAGGACTAGAATATAATTATAAAAGAAAATGATTTTAAAAAAAATAGATATATGATGCAATCTACGGGTCTGTTTAATTCACGTGTTTATAATAAAATGATATGGTACGTAACACAGTTTTATCGTTTGGTAGGAGGTTTTATAATAGAATAAAATAGAATAGGATGGAAACAGAGGGTTCATGTTACGTTCCATTCCATCTTAAACAATGAAAATGAGCGATGAAATGTAACCTTATACATATATAATACTTAATATACCCTATGCGTTGGCGGTCGAAAAATATCGCCTCCGATGCCAACGAAGAGTATCGTTTCTGACAACACAGCAGTGGACCTCATCGCGCGCTCGCCTCACAACCGTCTAGTCACAGCTGTGACTTTGTCACGGCTAGTCACGGGACTTATTAGTCATGCACAAAATAAGCAAGTCACCGTTTTTATTACATTTTGTTATATAAAAGTATAATAATCATACATTACATTTTATTCCATCCATCTTTTACACAATATTTCACTAAGTTATATTATGAACCCTTTCATCCCTCCAAAATAATGTTTCACTATATTACATTTCATTCCATTATAAATCATTCCGTTCCGATCCGTTCTGTTACATTAATTAACATCCAACCAAACAAAGCTTAACTGTCATGCATACTAATTTTTTCAGACTAACCATATCTCTAAGAAAAACAGTCAGCAGTATTGAAGTTTGCAAGGAAAACGAGTTGGAATGTTGATTCCGACGTTTGAAGTTATTCATATATGAAATGTTTTTGAGTAATAAAAAAAAAGGAGTTTCTTTTTTAAGATATAACAAGGTTTGAAATAATATTTTCTTGTATGTATCATAACGATGCACGTGTATCCGATAAAAGTAAGATTATATGTCCTCTTAAAGTTTAGAAGAACAATGATAATATAAGCCCATAAAAAGGGTTGAATATTAAAAATGTGGGGGAGACGCAGAAGTGGCAGTGGGTTAAGAAGAGAAAAAAAAAAGAAAAGAAAGAAAGAAGCATGTGATGGAGGGACCAGGCGGGGAGACATGGAAACCAAAAGGAGTATTAATGATAAGATAGGATGGTGATACAAAGGTTACCTTCTTATTCGTTTAATATTAATACCAGCCAGCTCTTGTCATAAATCGTAGTCACCCATAACCCGTGCGACCACCAATCCTAGAGATGAACTATTTTATTTTACATGCAAACACAGTGCCTTCTTATAGGCTTACAATCAACATTCATAAAACGAAAACTCATAGCTACCAATGTGAACAACTAAAATAATCT
>JAOQMM010000009.1:4676514-4687740 GCA_027563515.1 Erythroxylum platyclados | reverse complement strand
TGAATTCCTATCCAATCGAATGTCCTAGAATGCTTCAATTGAAAATAATATGTACGTTAATTACCTCTAACAAATCATCTGCCTGGTTAGCAATATCATTCAGATTTGTCCCAGGAATATGAACTTTTGTGCCATCTTTACTCTCAAAGACACCACCACCAGCAGCAACTCTCCGTAGTAGTTCGTGTCTGCTGTCTTTCTCGGGCGTTCTACACAATAAGCCAATCACTTGAACCTAGAATTGAAAGAAATCAGCACTTTAATGCCTTGAAATACATAAACACAACTCTTGCGTTGAAAGAAGAATAAACAGCCTTGAGAAGACTCTTACTTGAGGGGGGCACTTTTTTGTTAAATGGGACAATACAGTCTCCTTTATGACTTCCAACAGTGATTTTCGCTGAAAGAAACAACACACCAATTGTCAAAATCAACTGATAAATCTCAGTCATCAAAAAAGAAGGGAAAAATTATACAAAAATGCTACATGATAAAAGTAGATAACATACTACGAAGTATTAACATTAGCTTTGAATCCAGAGAGATGCAAATTAATTTCCAGGGCTGTTAAAACATGGGTGGTGCACCCAGCTACTGAGGCCTACAAAAGGAACTCATATATTTCTTACTACGACTTCCTACAGGCCAACAGCAGGGCAGAGGGGCACCATGTGGTTGATTCAACATCTGACTGAAACTGAGAACTGACTAGAGCAATAACTTTTTGAAGTTTTCAACAACATTCACCCATGTCAAATTAGCAATGCAGAGACAACTGATTGTTGAATTTGCTAAGCTTAAACAGATAGAACTTAAAAGAATGCTTAACGGTAGGTCTTTTCTAATTCAATAAAGGTAAATAAACATTCCCATCTTCATAACGTAAACAAATGAGTACAGCCTATGTCATCTAACAACAATTATAAACCACATTTGAAGGAGGTTGCGTAAGAAATTGAGTGTCTCCATTAAGAACTAAGCCAAATTTGGCTGTGGTGTTCATGTAAAATTTCCTTTCTCGAAGCGCAAGATGAATTTGTACATTCCAATCCAACTCCATCAACCTTATACGTTCATAGAAAAATGGAGACTGAGGAGAAACAGGAGGTACCCTTTTGTACACCCAAAACCACCAACCACATATCAGATTCTACCACCAATTTTTAAGAGCACATTCTTCTAACTTGTTACAATTGCACACATAATGCTAACCACTATGCACAGGCAAACTTACAGACTCCAATCCAACGCCTATTGGCATCTCCTTAAAAATAGGTCAAAGTAATGACCACAAACAATGACGATCGTTCTAATGCACAGACTTGGGGACAAAGTGTCATCCTATTCTAGTTAAACAGAAAATTCAAAACACTATTCACTGTCAAGCAACTTCGCATGTCCCTGTAAACACATTTTCTCAAAGTTGAGTGTAAAGCACTATACAGGATAAGAAACAAGAATCCATAGAAATGGCAAGAATCACACAGTAAATTTACAACAATACCATATCATCTTGGTCCTTTTCGGCCATTTGAATCATGTAATCCAAAGCCATCATAAATCCCGATTCCATCTCATCGACTCTTTTCCCTATGACTCCTTGTGCAGCCAATTCAACCGCCACTTTTTCGGATGTTTCATCCATGTCCATGTCTTGCAACTGTACCGCAAACACGTTTGGCAGACAATAAATAGCCGTAATTTCCAAATTTTCCTGTCCTAAAGCTTATAACAACCGTAAGAGACTAAACAATCATAAACCATTCAAATAATCCTTTAAAGAAAGACACACAAATAAAAGAAAATAGAAAGAGGGAGATGCAAATTAGAAACTCACCAGGGTTATCATTTCTTGAAGGACAGAAGTGACCTGTTCACCACCTTTAAGCAAAGCTTCATTACGAGAATTGTCGGGTTTGTCGTTCCATTCTTGTTCGGTTCGAGTCCTTCCATCTTCAACACCCAGTTTTTCATTCAAGTAATCGCCACCCACCTCATAACTTGTACAAAAGGCTACAGATTGTCTCTTTTTGTTGGGTTCCTTAAGTTGACAATGGTATTGGCTGAATAAGGATGGTAGTTTTGAGAGGATTGAAGGGAAAGGGGTAAGAATATGAGGAAAGGATGTGGTTGGGGTTGTGTATGATGATGATAGGCAGGTGCAGAAGTGCAACATTTTGAGGGTTTACTGGTAGGTTGGGGTTTTGGACAAGTCGTCAGATATTGGATTGAGGATACATCCGTAACTTTTTGTTGCAGAAACAAAAGACAAATTTCTTCATACAAGACAAAAAGAACCACTATCCGCCGTCTGTGGGAATCGAACCCACGACCACACGGTTAAAAGCCGTGCGCTCTACCGGCTGAGCTAAGACGGCACATGAAATCCAGCCAACTTGCCTGCTAATCAAATCAATTACAAACTCTCTTTTAATTTAAACCTCAAACCAAACAGAAAAAAATTGATCATGTAACATTTAAGTCTCTAAACTGTTTTTTAATCAAATTATCTTAAATTTTTGGAAAGGTATCCTTTAAATTTTAATTTTATTATCGATAAAGAAGTGTACGGTATTGATATATAAACTCAATTAGGGACACTAATGGACTGACCATGTACCCAGATTCAGGTGTTTTCAATGGACTGTCGTTTTGCTTAGAATAGTTGAGCCTAAGATCGGTCTGGGCTTGAGCCCAATTAAAAAAAACATTATTTTATATTTTTAATTTTAAAAAATTATTTTAAGCCCAATTAAAAAACATTGTTTTATATTTTTAATTTGAAAAATTATTTTAAAATAATTGACGGGATTGGCTCATTATCATCCCTAAACTCGACAATAATAATTGTTAAATGAGCAATTTGGTCATATTATATATTATAATCACTAAACTAATAATTTTCAAGTAAACATATACCTATAAAAAATAGAGTTAATTACATAATAAAATCTTAATTTAACTGAATTTTGCAATTCTAGTCCAAACTTTAAAAGTAACACTAAAATCTTCAAATTTTTAATTTTCATAAAAATAATTCAACGTTAGCTTTTCATTAATGTTGCTGATGTGGCATGTCCCATTAGCTAACATCTTTGTCATGTGAATAACACGTGGACTTTAATTTTTATATTAGCAAGTTATATTTGTTCAATTAAAAAATAATTATAAAAATCCTGATTCACTCTTTTACTCAAATCTAGACTTCTCACTATCTAAAAATTACTGCCCAAACCTATTTGAATCACCATGTAAAAATCACTTCCCAAACTCATTTGTTCAATGTTAGAAAAGAAGTGCTTACTAGACGTAGTTCTAAATTTTTAACCAGTAAAAATTGACAAGCTTCTTCACAAAAATGTCCATTAGTCGAATGGTTGTCAACACATGTCCTCATAAAAAGCAACAATGAAAACCACAAAAGTCATTGAAGATAGGAATGAAGGAGGGGTTTAGGTTTAGTATTATTTTTTGTGTTTTGTTCATTTGTTCATGGAGACATATGAACCAATTTTGGATATTGAAACAAAACATGGAAAATGGAATTAAGAGAAAAGAATGACCTAAATCCTGTCCTATTCTTCTTTGTTTTATTTCACTACCATTGTCCGTCACTAACATAACATCACAAGTTCAATCTGGCAGCGAATGACCACCAAGAAGAATGGATTTAATCAGCAATTTTTAGATGGTGAGAAGTGTCATGTTTGGGTATAAGAGTGAATTAGGTTTTTTCATATTTTTAATTTAACAATTACAATTTACTAACATAGAAAACAAGGTTTATGTCTCATCCACATGACAAAAATGCTGGCTGACATTATGTCTCATCCACATGACAAAAAGCAGCATTAACAGAAAGACTAAAGTTGGCTATTTTTGTAAAAAGTTAAAAGTTTATTATTTTATTACCACTTTTCAAAGTTCGTGCTAGAATTATAAAATTAAATAAAGTTTATGATTTTTTATAATCAACCATAAAAATAATAAATTAAAAATTAAAAAAGAACAATTTTACTAAGAGGTGCACTTTTTCAATAACATTGCAGATAAAGATAAGTTATTATAACAATAGAAAAAGCAAGTTGACTCAAATGACCAATCATTATAAAGGATATAACATGTAAATGATATGTCGATATGAATTACCATAGGAATAAATATGGAGTCAATTTTCTAGAACTTAGATACAAAGATATCATTTTGTGAGTATATATAATCATTTTTTTGTCTGAAACAACAATATTTGATGTTATTATTGTTTCTTCTGCTTGTCCTGATCACCATCAACAACTTCCATTTGTTATTACTGCTACCTTTCTCGATCACTAGTAACCTGGTTTCTCCACCAAGGGTGGCTTTGAAATTTCATCTTTTCCCTCTTTTATACTTGTTGTTTAAAGTAACTACTTTTTGGTTTTTTTCCTGCCTATACTGTTTTTTTCCCACATATGGAAATTTTGGGGCCAGTTGCTAACCTTGAGCAGTGTACCTTTACTAAATTCCTCCTCTAACCTAAAACCTCCTTATTAACCCCTGCTGTCCCCATCACTACCTTCTCTACCTTCCCACTCGACTAGCCCTTCTCCTCCTCCGACTAACTCAACCAATCCTGGAGTGAGTTAGTCAAGTCAATTAGTCAAGCCAGACAATCAACATGATGGACTCCATCTTAAATTCTTCCCTAAAGTAACCTTTAGTGATGGAGTTATTTCTACATTTATTGGTCTTCTATAAGTAGGAACTTTAATCTAGTCTTCTTCACTAATTGGATACTTTCTGGATAAGTATTTATCATTTCCCTTTGTTAATGCTTGGGTAGTCTCAAAATGGGGGAAATTTGGCCCAGAAAAATGTTGTTAATTGATGATGAATGCTTTATTTTCAAATTTCACAAATCAACTAACCTTAGCCTTATCTTAGATTAAACAAAGAAAAAATCAATATTTTTCCTATTTAGATCAATTTTCCTCCTAAATGTTGGACTATTGAGGGGTTAAGTTTCTGGCAAGTGCATTAAGAAGATCCATTAGCCTTGATGCTCAAACTACCATGCTTGAAAGAATTGGATATGCCTGAATTTGCATCCAAGTCACTAAACCAGTAGAGGACCATATAGTCCAGCTCACATACCCTTAGAGCCAATGTAGTCTAAAATATGGAAGCTTACTAGAAGATTATTAAAAAATGCACTTATAATCAAGTTATAGGATTTCTAGATGATCGTAGAGAACACAATAATGATGATCAGTCTAAAGTAGCTGAAACTAATCCTATGTTAATGAAAACTACAGCCACTCCTGAAATACAGACTTCACACGTTAATAAGCCAATGGAATCTTCACAGGTTAATAAGCCAATAAAGACCACCACCTTTGTTGAACTCCCCAAAGAAATTGCGTCCAATGCTTAGTCTATCCTTAGCTAGTCCCTGAGCATATTAAACAAAGGAGGCAAATTCTGCTCATCTTCAAAGGGAAGGAAAGGAATTGCTTAATTCCTCATTGAATAAAGCCATAGAACATTTAATTATGTCCCTGGATAATTCAAAACCCAATCTAACTTCCAACATATCCAAGGTAATTGAAATAAGTCAAAAAAAAATGAATTCTAGAACCAAGCTAGGAAGGAAATCAAACAGGAAAAAGAAGAAGAAGAAGGTCCTCTCAAACCTCTTAATATGTCTTTGCTAATATGGAACATCAAAGGACTAAATAATCCTCAGAAAAAGCAAGATGTGAAGGGTTTCATTTTTAAAAAGAAACCTATTTTTATAGGTCTTCTTGAAACAAAAATAAAAGCTGATAAGTTGAAGGAAGTGCCAAGTTTTTTAGGTAGCAACTGAAGTTACATTTTAAATCACTCTCACCATTTATTTGGTAGAATTGTAATTGTTTTCAACCATGCACTTATCCAAATCATTGAGGTTTTTAGCTTAGATCAAGCAATCCACCTTAATTTACAATCACACCTTATCCCTTTCAACTTTCTTGTATCCATTATGTATGCCTCTAACTTCAGTTTCCAAAGGAATTTCCTTTGGAATGATTTGTATAATTTTTAGCTAGGAGTCAAAGCCCTTGACTCCTTGTAGGTGATCTTAACTGCATATTACATGCTAAGGAAGCAGAGGGATTAACAATTAATAAACATTTGCTTAGAAAGGAACTTAATTCCTTTATATAGAGAGGTCACTGACCTGAACTTAATAGGTCAATTCTTCACATGGTCTAACAAATAGTCAAGGAGCGCCTTCATTCGGAAAAAGCTAGACATATCCATGGTGAATAAGGAATGGTTACTTAAATTCCCTCTAACTTTGTGCAATTTAGTCCACCTTTATAGTATAATCACTCCACCATGGAGATTAAAGGTATGGAGAATTCTATTCACATCAAAGCTCCTTTTAAATTTTACAATATGGAGAATTCTATTCACATCAAAGCTCCTTTTAAATTTTACAACTTCATACTTCAAGTTGAACTGATAAGGAAAGTTATGAATACCTCCATCAAAGGTTATAAAGCTTTCCAATTAATAACCAAGCTAAAAGCCCTAAAAACGGAAATCAAAATACTAAAGAGGAAGTTTAGGTAGACATTATAAGAGACGCCTTAAGATTATATCAGAGGAGCTTTATAAAAATCCTTTAGATGACATATTAAAATTATAATAAGAGCAGGCCCTAAATAGCTATGCCCTTATCTTGTTAAATTAATTGGAATTATCTCTTTTGTTTTGGATATATTTTGGTGCTTAAATAGCAAAATAAATGTTTGTTTTGTTTTAAGAAGTAAAAAGTGGAGATTGCATCAAATTGGGACATTATTGGTGATAATCACAAATTTTGGATAAAGTGGACAAATTACTAAAGTGCATAAGGCAAGATCAAGCCTAATGCTAGATTTACTTGAAGAGTTGAAGTTTAATTAGGAAACTTCTTTTATCCCTATTATGAAGAGATTAGGATTTGTTTAAGATAGGCATCTTTGCAAGATTGGATAAGATTAGGTTTAAAGTAGGAAAATATTATAAAAGGGACATCTTTCACCTCTCTCTAAGAATCAATCGTTCTTCTTCTTACTTTTCTCTCAATTGTTCACCTTTCTTCTATTTTTGGTGTTGGAACTAAAACCATGTGTGGCTAAACTTAATTATTCTGATTCAAGAGAATTTAAAACTTTAATAATAACTTTGTGAAGTTTTATTCTAAACTTTTATTTGTGTTTTAATTTAAGTATTTCTTGTTTTCAGTTCTTATATTTCATGAATGATTATTATTGATTCATCTAACAAATTAATTTAATGTTGATTATTCTATAGTTATCCATAAATTCAATGATCCGTAATTTTCATGAAGGATTACTACAAGTAGCAAATATGTTATTTACGAATTTGCATATTTACTTATGATAAGCAAGAAAACTAAGTTGAATAGTTGCAGATATTTAGATTATTTAATTTAGGATTTAGTCTTTTTTCACTAAGTTATTTCTATCATTTAATTGATATAGAATGTTATCACATCCAATCAATGGATGGTAAGTTTAGGTTTGGATGCTGGGTTTAAACCAATTAATTTAGGAAAATTCGAGACTTATTATGGCTATTCTAATATGTTTCAAACTAACTGCTTAAATTGTGACAATTAGTCTTCTTAAACCAATGATCAATGTTATAATTAGAGGAGATCTTTCCCTTAAATTAGAGTTTGGTATTCTTGAATTTCTCACTTTTATATTCATTTGACTTAATTTGATTTTTTGTTAATTTTAGTTAATTAGTTAATTAATCGAAAACCCACTACTTTATTTTATTATTTGAACTTAAGAAACTATTGTTTAGTTCTCTTGGGATTCGACCTGGTTCCATGACTACTACAAAAAGTTAGAGGATCATAATTAATTTTAAGGGCCTCGACTACCAATCAAAATTTGGCGTCGTTGTCGGGGAACTATTTTCGTTTCTTAGTTTCGTTGCATTATTTTATAGTTTACTTTTAATCTCTTATCTTGTATGACTTGTTATTCTTAAACAGGTGAATTGCAATATAACTCAAAAATTGAGAAGACATCGTGTCGTTTAAGAAAGAGACTAAGCAAGGAAGCAGTCATTCTGAAGTGAAAGTTGAAATAGATCTAACAATTGGTGAAAACTTTGGAAAAAAAGATGGCAAATCTTAACACTAGAACTTTGAGGGAGATAGTAGCACCAAATTTGAATGAACAACCTATATGCATACGAATTCCGGATATTAAGGTAGATTTCAAATTGAAATCTGGTTTAATTTACTTACTCCCTATTTTTTGTGATCTTGCAGATGAAGATCCACATAAATACCTGAAGGAATTTCATATTGTCTACTCTGTAATGAAGCCACAAGGGGTGATAGAAGAACATATTAATCTCAAAACCTTTCCATTCTCATTGATAAGTAAGGCAAAGGATTGAATATATTATCTTCCCCCTGGCTTAGTGACGACATGGAATGAGATGAAAAGAATGTTTTTAGAGAAGTTCTTTCCTGCATCATGAGTAGTCAATATCATAAAGGAGATATGTGGGATAAGACAAATTACTACAGAAGCATTATATGAATATTGGGAAAGGTTTAAAGAGTTATGTGCTAACTGCCCACATCATCAAATTCCTGACCAACTTTTGATTGAGTACTTTTATAAAGGACTATTGCCAATGGATCAGAGTATGGTTGATGCAGCTAGTAGAAGAGCTTTAGTAAATAAAACAATTAAAGCGGCCAAACAATTGATATCAATTATGGTTGAAAATTCTCAACAGTTTGGGATAAGGATGGATGGAGTTGTTAAGCACGTAAGTGATGTAAGTAACATGAACCTTGAGGATATAAATTCATATTTAATTCGTCAAATGGTTGTAGATCAATTACGATCGGCAAGATTGCACAGAATATGCTCATTCTTTGGACATTTTACAGATATGCATGTTACATTGCAATGAGACTCCCTTCAAGGAGCTAACGTAATAGGGGGCTTTCCTGGTCAACCTCAATGAAAATATGACCCTTATTGCAATCACTATAATCCAATATGGAGGGACCATCAAAACTTTAGTTGTGGAAATCAAGGATGGCAATAACGATATCAATCTCACAATTTTAACAAACAACCTCAAGCCCCTACATATGCTCAACCTCAATCTTCAAATTAGGTATGTCTTTGGATGAAATTCTTAAGGCATTTGCTAATAACATTCATCAATTTCAACTGGAAACAAGAGCAAGCCTTCAAAACTTAGGAAATCAGATCATTTAATTAGCCACCTCTATAAGTAAATTGGAAGCACAAGCATCAGGAAAATTACCTTCCCAAACGGTGGTGAATCCTGAGGAGAATATGAGTGTAATAACTTTGAGAAGTGGTACAGAAATTCAATCTGGATATTTAAAGTCTTTAATTTATAGATTTAATTCGTGAAATCAAATGGGTTAGCATAATTTGCAAAGGTCCATTCAAAACTTTGGTAGGAATTTGATGCCCCACAAAAAAGAGATAGAATACTAATAGATAAGGAAGGAACATTGTCCATACATTGCTTCAGATAATATGAGGTTACATATTAAATGCATATGGTGTTACGTTAGTATGTTACGTTACTATTTTGTCCGCCAGCAATTATTTATTTATTCTATAAGTGTTGAATTATTACTGCAACTTGTATTATTAATCTAATTATTAATTTAATTATTGAATACACTCAGCAATTTAATCTAATTAATATTTATAAATTTACTGTGACTTCTACCTTCTTAGTTTTCAAGTCACTGAAGTAAAAATCCAAACCTTCAAACTCAAACGTAAAACTTTTGAACAAATTTTATCGGTTGGACCGCTCACCGTCTTAAGGAGGTAAAGATAAATTTCCTTTCTGCTTAGTTGTCATGTCCATTTGATCAACAGTTGCTCGTTGAAGCCGCCCATATGACCGAACTGTTCGTGTTCTGAAATTATTATCTTATATGTATTAGGTGCCTCTTTTAAGGTATCCACTCCAAATTTTCACGACTTTACATTGGATTGTTCTAAGAAGTTGCGATTATATGGTCATTTAAAATTCCTAAACATTTTACACATCCACCAATAGAAGAGTACTTACATGATTCGTCTCCTAAGGTCAGACTTCTGAGTTGACTCTTAAAATGTTTTAGTTTCATGTCTTCTAAAGTCAACTTCATATACGAAGAGGGTTGAAAGAATATATATGATACATTACTGAATGCTATACTGCAACCAACAAATTCATTAATTCTCTTCTTGAAATCAATTAAAGATGTAAAAACTTCATCTCATTTATTAAAAAATTCTTCTTATAGTCAACGAATTCTACTGTACAAGACTCCCGTTTTGCGAGGTTACGAGAAAGGGATATTAATTATACACAGTCTCTGACTCAAACTGATAACATTTTGATCAGAAAAAAGTAGTCTTATTAATTGCTCCAGAGCTTGCCCAAAAAAAAAAAAGTTAGAAATTTATGCAAATACTCAATTCACTATTAAAAACTCCATAGTGCTTATTTAAACCAAGGGAGGTGATGTATCCAACTTATATGGAACTTTAGTCGAAAAGAAGGTGGCTCAAACCTACTAACTAACCAAAAATAAAAAAAATAAAAAGGTTACCTTACCTCGTCATACATAATACAAAAAAAATACAACTATTACTCCATATATTATTAAGTGTAGCCTATGTAAGCACAGTGGCATTTATACAAATCCCTCCTTTTACTTATTGTTTTCTTTTTTGTAATAATCAAAATTTCTCCATTTTTTAAAAATTTTGCTTCTAATCAGTTAGATACGTGACTGATATCAATAAAAGTAGGTACGGTGGGGCATTAATTAAAGGAGTAAGACCAAGGTCTAGGTGCCTAAGTCGTTTATAACAAGAGGTAGGAACAAGAATGTAACACCTGAACCAAAGTTTCAAGTATTTAAAGCCTGGTATTTATTAGCGAGTCTGGATCCTCTATCTCGACATATTCTGTCTAACTCTGTCTCATACAAAACGACGATATTTTTTTAATATTAGAAACGCGTTAAGTCACAGCTGTGACTTAGTCACACTCATGACTCTGTTAAGTCATGGGTGTGACTTGTTTACCCGATTTGTTTGCAACAAAATTTAATTATATTAAATATTAATAATAAATTTTATTAAATAATTAATAATAATATTTTTATATAAT
>JAOQMM010000009.1:4641513-4676414 GCA_027563515.1 Erythroxylum platyclados | reverse complement strand
CTTCAACTTGCCTTCTTCAAACTATTACAGACTCCATTTATAAGATATAATACCTTTTGACATTCATCTCATTAACTAAATAAGGTGAAATGGAGAGGAGAAAAATCTGAACCTAGAACCCCTAAAATGTCATGCATCTCCCCTCTCCATATGCCCATTCCAGAACTTTCAAGACTCACACATATGCTTAATTCCTGTTGGACACATATGCTTTCTTATTATTGGTCACACATGCCGTAATCCAATTGGTCCATGTGTTAACTTTAGAAAAATTACATATTGGTCCTACTTCTTCCTTTACTTTCCACATTGGCCTATAATCTTATCAATTAATTTCATTCCACTATGTATTAATTTTCTAATGGAATAAATTTCATGCAACTTGGTTAATTATTCCCGAAGTTATACCCAAAACACTACAGGCTGTTCGAAAATAGGGACAGTAGCCATAACTCAACTTCAAGCCAAAATTCAAAAATCTTAGAGGCATAATAAAATTTTGTTTCCTTCATTAAGTTTTATATCTATGTCTCTAGTTTAATCTCCAATTAGAATTATCCAATTTGGAGGTTTGCAGACCAAGATATGGCCAAATTACAGAGGTATGTTCATGCCGAAATGAACAAATTACCCATTTGCCCAAGTCTTTTACATTAAGTACCATTATGTCTCTTACTATACTTAGATGCACTTAATTCATTTTTTATGTTCACTTCTTAGTACACCCTAGACATGTTGTAATACTTCTAGGGTATATGTTAGGGCCTTACATTCTATTCATGCATTTCAGTTCATAACATTGATTGAAGCTTGCATCTCCAAAACTTCATTTATTGTTTTAATTAATGGTGAACCTATTTGCATTTTTTTAGGAAGCTAAAGGTGTAAGGCATGGTGACCCCTTATCACCCTACCTCTTCACACTAGCAATGGAGGTTCTCATTCGTTTATTTGAGAAGAACATCTATAATATGCACATATTTAATTACCATTACAATTGCAAGGAGCTTTTTAGCTTAATGTATACATATGACATTTTGCTAACTCAGATCTCAAGTATGCAAGTACAAACTATGCCTTTCAATTATTTAGGCTTACCTATTTTACAAAGAAGCCCAGAGCTATGGAATGCCATCATTTAAATGATTCAGTCAAGAAAAAGGGTCACAACCTGGAAAAACAAGTCTCTATCCTTAATTGGAAGGGTTTAACTTATTAAGAGATTCCTCCTCAACCTTCAAACCTATTTGTGCTCTCATCTAATTCTTCCCAAAAGAATAATCAAGGAGCTAGATAAATTGATCAAAATATTTACGTGGTCAGGTAACTTATACAATTAGTTTGGAGCTAAAGTTAAATGTATGAGGTTTGCTTACCTAAGGAAGAAGGTGGATTAGGAATAATGCCTTTCAAAACCTAAGGAAGAAGGTGGATTAGGAATAATGCCTTTCAAACCTAGAAATCAAATTTTGATAGCTAAAAAGATTTAGAGACTATGCATTAATAAGGAAGCTATTTGGGTTAGATGGATGAACACTCATTACTTCTCACATAATTGTTTTTAGAATCTCAAAGAAAACAAGAACCAATCTTGGCCTCTTATTGAAATGGTAAGGTCCAACAATTCAGTATACCCCTCAATTAAAAAAAAGGTTAAAAACGGGCTAGGCACTTGGTTTTGGTTTGATAATTAGTGCTCGATCAGTTCTCTTTATAGGAAGGAAGAGTAAATTCCTTTAGAGGTAGATTTCACTAAATGTTAAAATTGTTGAGATTGTATCAGGTGATACTTGGAGTTGTAGACATAGAGGCATATCTCACATCCTAACTAACTTACCAAATTGCAGACTAGATTAAGGCAAATAGGATCAAACCATATTGACCTTGGAGAACTTGCACGAATTTTCCAACAAGTCTTACCTAGAATTCTTCAGACCTCAGTCTCTAAGGTTAGATGGCACAACTTCTTATGGTCCAATTCTATTATTCCTAAAGCTATAATTACATGCTGGCTTGCTTTCAAAGCCAAACTTTGGACCATGGATAGAATTCAAGCAGCTAATCCCATTTGTGTCTTGTACAAAACAATACAGAATCAATTTTCCACTTATTTTTCCAATGTTCTTATGCAAAAACTTTATGTTCTAGCCTCCAATATCCATGAATATTTTTTGTAATGAAAGAAGTTGGGAACAAATTACCCAACTGGCCTGTGAACTCAATAAGGTACTGAAAGATGGTTATATGATGTTCAAAACAGCATTCACTTACTATATTTATATCATTGGAGAGAGGAACAATTGGGTACACAAAAAGTAAGAGTCAGTCAAATATATCTTAACTCACAAGCTACTTAACTGGATTCGCGAAATTCTCTTATCCAACAATTATCATAGTCTATTGACTTACGATGCTAGAAATTCATGACGCCTAAACTAGTTTTTTAAGTTTCCTTCTAACTTTTGTAAGGTATTTGTTGTCTGATTTCTAGTATTACTACCTGTTTGTTTTTTGTCAAGAAGTTTGGCTTATAGCTTATAAGATCAGTTGTTAGGCTTTTTAGCGAGCTCAATTCTTTTGGAATATATTTAATTTAACTTTAAAAAATAGTATTTGATGATTTATGCTCCGTTCATTTGTTTTCTTTATTACGACATTTGCTTTTTACTTGAAAGAAACATAAGGAATGACTATAGAGTTATTTTTTAAAAACATTGGTATAAAGACATCCTTTTATGAGTATTCATAACCTTTCTCTTATCTTAAACAATAGTGGCTGTTGTTTTATGTTCTCTTCACTTGTTTATTTTATTTGGAAATTTGCTTTTCACTTAAAAAAAAACACAAGTAGTCACTAAAATGATAATCTTCTTATGATGTTATAGGCTATTACAAGATTTTTTTTAAAAATTATTTAAAACATACTTATATGAAAATTTATTTAGTATAAAACTATTGAAGTATAATATTCAATTATCTACTTATAATTATAAATGTAAAATGATCAAATTTTCCATCCAACAATTCTTTTTATTATTTTTTATTAATGACAATGCTAATTAGCTACTTTTTGTTGGTGATAACAAAAGTATAAAATATATATATTTTAATAATTTTGATAATAATTATAAATATAGTTTATAGATTTAAGTGTACCTCTTGCAGAATTTGAGGAACTAAATGGATTTTTGTTTTGAGGATTTAAATGGACTTTTTTTCATGTACGCATCTTTGTTCTTGAATGGATATTAAGGCCTATTTGATTTGGTTGTATGTTGTAATTTTATGTTATGGTTATGAAAAAAATTAAAACTAATCCTTAAAAAGTTCGATTTTAAAGTGTTATCATTTTCTAATATTTAAGTGGCATATTCGATACCAAGTAGTGGGAAGCGCAGGATCAATGGGATAAATAAGATAGGAAACTTTAAGAAAGCCCCCAAGATAATTAAGGCCTAAACTCTAAGTTCAAAGAGGGTTTATTTAAGAAACAAGTAAAGGATCAAATAAGGGTCACTTACGTAAAGAGGTCTCAATGATCAAAAGGGATGAATTATAAGAAGATTCTTAAGGTCTACTTAAGATTTCTAATTTGGCTTTGTAGAATTTTTGTTGTTTTTGGAGTCTTGCTATCAGGCTTTTTGGTAAATCTAATCTATCTAATAGGTGCAAAGCTACTATCTTAAAAGGGGGCTCATTTTAGAGACTCTATAATCTCTATTTGCTCTTCTCTTAAGATGCTTATTTTAGGTTTGTTGATAAGTGATGTAGATAAAAAAAACTTCTCAACCTTGTATTACCTAACCCTGCGTATTCATCCTCACTCTCGTGACTCTCCCTACTCGGTCACCTCTCTTAATCCCTCAGCTCTCTCTCCCACTGTCCAATCACCACTTCACCAGTGTCCTAATCGCCACTTAACTCTCGTTGTTGCCACACAACTTGCCTCTATTGCCAGTTCACCATGCAAGCCACCATAGACACTTCCATCTCCATTGTTGTATCTTCCATATTTCCATTATTTGTTGGCTGTTTGGGAAAGTTAATGGTATTAGTTCATGGTTTTAAATAAATGAATTAAGTAAACGAAAGAACCCATGAAGAAAGATGACAAAAACGATAGAACTTTACGAAGCAAATAAGAAATCGTAAGATCAAGAGATCACCTTTTGAAAGCTGAACTGGCAATCCAGTTCACAAACGAGAGAAAGACAGAGCAATCTAATTGATGGGATTTATAGGAATACGAAATGTAGTCATCATAGTTGGTGGCTCTAGAAGTGAAAGTTTAATACTTAATAATGAATAGAGACCTAATAATGACTTTTACTTTCTTGAATGGGTTATTGTTCCATTGGACTAACCATATGACTTGTCATTCTTTTCTTGAGGAAGTAAAAGTGAGATATTTTAATCA
The DNA here is from genome assembly GCA_027563515.1 of Erythroxylum platyclados. Lineage (NCBI taxonomy): Eukaryota > Viridiplantae > Streptophyta > Magnoliopsida > Malpighiales > Erythroxylaceae > Erythroxylum > Erythroxylum platyclados. The sequence continues at coordinate 4,671,997 of JAOQMM010000009.1, read as the reverse complement.
TTTTAAAATTACAAAAGATAATAATAGGTAGATTGGAGTGCCTCATTTTAGTGCTACCGATTCCAGATTTGAACCATAAAATATAAATATTTATTTGGCATTATTATTGAAAATAAATAAAAATATAACTATTATACGTCAATTTTATATAATAAAAGTCTAATTCATCATATGACAATACAAGTTCAAATACTTAAAAAGAAACTTTTGATAGAATGCACATTATTTATTTACTAATAGTTTGAATTTATATCAACTTATAAATTAGTCAACCTAAGAATGATTCAATAAAAATGAAGTAGGTTATAAAACCCAATCTTTTTATATAAATTAATATCAAATATTGTTATTAATAAGGAATTAAGAAATTATTTATAATGTAAAGTTATATTTCAATTATGTGATATATGTGAAAACCAATATCAATAAAAATAGAGAAATATTTTTTATTTCAAATTTATATTATTATACTCTTTGGAGACTTGTTTCATGTAAAATTAAAAATTATGTAAAACAATATATTGATGGAATATTTTGTAATTTTATAAAATTCAGGGACTATTTTGTAATTTTTTAAACTTACAATAGTTGGTATTGATCAGTATCGATATTGTACTGTATCATAAATAAATTTGATATCAAGTCCAATACAATATCCATAACATTGTTTAGAGCAAAGTTATGAATATCGTAACAATACTGATGTCGAATTTAGTTCTGGTACGGTATTGTACCATCACTGGTCAATATCGATTATTGTTTTGGTTAATTTTTTAAATTTATAAAATAGTTCCTGAATTTTTTTAAAATTACAAAATATTTCCTTTATATATTGTACTATAAAATTTATAATTTTACATAAATCTTATCTCCAAAAATCATAATAATAGAAATTTTAAATAACAACGAGTTATTTATTTTATTAATATTACTTTTCACATGCTTCACATATAAATAATAACCACAATTAATATAGAAAAGATCATTTAATTATCATATAAATATAAAACTAAGGACAATACAAAGTATTTAAAATGTTACAATTTCATCATATAATAAATAATAATTACATCAAAACATCAAATAAAAATAATAATAAATATCCATGGCTCTCTAACTATTATAATTTATAACAAGAGTTCGTGTCAAAGAAATAACCAACTAAAAGTGAAACCTGAAATAAAAAGATTTACAATTATATTTATATTGCATATATAGAATTTAACATATACATTACATATAAGAGAAATTTAAAAAAGAGGAGAAATGAAAACCTTGAACTTCATTCAATCGAATACTGCTTAAATCACATTGACCTTAAGTATTATTTGATACAAAATCTTCATCATTGAGAGGAGCCTCATCATCACCATTCATATTTATTGCACCAAATGATATGTCAATACTTTCCCATCCAAGATTATCTTCCAAGTAACTCTCATCTATCAAACGAGCTCCTCATAAACCCAATCTGTCAAAAAATCTATATGGTTAAGGCAAATTGGATCTACAAAACTCTTTATTTTATTAAGAGTCCTAATAAAAAATAAAACTAAATTATTAAGAAATTACAAGAAATTATATCCAACTTAGTAATGATAATAACATATCTTTCTCGAAGCTTTAAATTATATCAAATAAAGACCAAATCGTTTAATCTTTTGTCCTCAAATCTATTCCTTTTCTTAGAATGAATGAATTCAAATGTGCTTCAATTCTTTTCATACCATATTGCACTCACACATTGACTTAGAATTCGAATCGTAAACCTTTGCAATTCTGAAACACTACTTTCGAATTGGTAATACTAAGTAACTATAAGACAACAAAAGTAACATTATAAACAAAATAAAGTGATGATTAATTTTCAACAAGTAACAAAAGTAAAATAAAAAATATACATTGATTAAGTTTGTCTTTTTGATGAATAGTGGCATCCTCAAATCACTAGAAGCATCCTTATAAATTTTCATTTATGAGCTTAGGAGATCTTGTATCATCTCATAAGCAACAATTGTTGTAATAGTTAATAATATTCCACTATTAACATCAACTTTCTTTGTAAAAATTGGTCAGAAATAAACACTAAGATTCAAAAATACCCCAACTACAAACAACAGAGAGTAAAATTATCTTTTCCATCTTTTATTGATGACTACAAGATAAGATATGTACAAAGAAGACATATTTTTTAGATCGACCTTAATTTCTTACTTTGCCCTCTCCATGAAATCATAAAAATACCCATTATTGCCTTCTGATCATTATCAACCAGACGAAGTAACCTTACCAAAGACTCACAAACTTATATGAAAAATTGACTTTGGGACCAAAATTCATTATCTTCAGGTATAATTTTAAAAACCTCCAATCTAGCATTATACCTAGTATGCTGAGATCTAACTCACTTATCACTTGTAAACATTTGCCTAAACTCCTTCTTTATCAAAATAAAACACTAACGTGATAAGAAATTAGTTGAAAATCTTCTAATAATAGGATGACACAGATTACTACCATTGGTAAAATCCTTTCTGATTAAATTGAGGAGACAAGCACAACTACAGATGAACTTGGTCATCTTTTTTTCTTTCTAAATAGTCTCATCAATAATAGGAAAATACCTAGCAAATCCTATATTTTCCAACATCAAGTTAATGCAATGTGCAACACAAGAAGTCCAATATCTAGCAAATACTTGCTTTGTAATCTTCTTCCATCTGCATCATAAGCAAAATCGTTATCAGTAATGAATTAATTAATAATTTTTAGCCTAACTTCATTCACAACTTCATCAAATATTTGAAACAGAGTATTAACATTTCTAGCAAGGTCATATGCATTAATAGATTTAAAAAACAATATCCCCTTTACAGAATAAACCAAAAAAGTAATAATAAGCTCAATTTTTTTAACCATCATATATGATTGAACACCCATAAGTAGCCCAAGTTATTCTTTTAAATAACTTTTTATTTCATAAACAAAGATGCTCAGAAGTGTACCTCTATAGTCATCAATTGAAGGATCTTTGTATCTTAGATCGTAAGATCTAATAACATCCACCATAAGCTGATAATAATAAGATTAAGTAGTATTAGATGCTATCTCTAAATCATGCAACCATCTAGCCATTATCATGTCCACATTATGAGCTGTTTCTTTAGATTGTAAGGCATTACAGATTGAAGGTTGAGCTCCAGGATTTTTTCGTGGTGCAAAGAAAATTAGATACATGTCTTCTTCCTTTTCAAATATCAGGTTTAACATTTCCTTCTTATTAGTTAGGGATGCTACCTCTTTCAACATTACTACTATCATCCTGAACACCAACAAAAGAAATTCCACTACCAGTGTTATAGTTCAATGTTTACCTTCTATCTTTCTCATGCTAATACTCTCTAAGAAAAGTCTTCATTTGTCATTTCACATCATGGCTCACTTTCTTACAAGGATCCACATCACCTTTCACTCCGGCTCAATGCTTCCTTAATATGATGATTCCTCCACCTGTCAAATGCTTATTACAATACAAACAAATAGTATGGTTCTTCATTTTAGGAATCAATCTAGCATGAGCCTAAGCTCGATCATCGAATCTTTTTATACTTGAAGTGATTGATTTATCAAAATTACTTATTGAATTATCAGAAATATGTGAACTTCCTTCCATTTCTATATAAAATAATAAAGACATATGTCAAAATTTAATTAATAACTTCATATCAAAATAAAGAACACTTAATTTCATTATTAACTACTATCACAAAATATCTATTGTTTAACTCAAAACTAACAAAAAAGCACATACATCTTATATAAATCATTTTTTATGATTTCATAATTTAACCATAAAGACATACACTCATAACTATCACCTATTCAATTTCAACATTAACTCACAACTATAAGTTTACGATCTATTTTATATAATCACATAATTCAACTACAAACTAATCTATTTTGTTTGCTTATAAAATTCAATTTGTAATGCTTATCATTATTTTGTTTTATTAACTAATTTTAATCAAAATTGTCATTAAAATCATAATTCCCAACTTTAATTTATCATCTTTCATTCACCAATTTTAATCAACATTTTTAGTTTCTTACTCAAATTAACTTTACAATTAAGAGTCAACATATAGTACGCAAGTCAATTTCATCTAACACAATTAAACAAGAAGCCAACAACTAACAATTCAATATACACAATTACACATATACATCTTATAAAACTCATTTTGCATGATTACATAATTTAACCATAAAGACATACACTCATAACTATAACTTATTCAATTTCAACCGTAACTCATAACTATAAGTTCACAACCTATTTTATGTAATCACAATTCAACTATAAAATAATCTATTTTTTTCACATATACAATTCAATTTATAATGCTTATCATTATTTTGTTTACTTAACTAATTTTAATTAACATTGTTACTGAAATCCTAATTCCCAACTTTAATTCAACAATCTTTCATTCACAAATTTTAATAAACATTCTTAGTTTCTTATTGAAACTAATTCCATAATCAAGAGTCAACATACACAATACACAATATAATTCAATTTCATCCAATATAATTCACCAACAACCAACAATTCAACATACACAATTATTACACATCATAAAGTCACAAGACATAAATACACAATTCATCATAAATTTACAATTCAATATTCACTTATTTGTATTCTGCATAATGCAAATACATAATTCAATATTCAAATCAACAATCAAAACAATTCAATATTTCCATATCCATATTCCATAATTCCATAATCCAAAAAATTTATTGCAATTTATTGCAACCTTTGTTGAATCCCAGTTTCAAAGACACAAGACTGCAGAACACAAATACACAATTTTTTGCAACCTTCATTAAATCACTATATAACATAAATACATAACTTTTTGCAACCTTCATTGAATCTTTGGACTAGTATAGGTTAGTTCATTAGGTCTACATGTGGACTGTGATGTAGTAGTGTGGATTAGCAGGTGAGGTGACAGGTCTACGTGTGGGTCCAATGCAGGTGCAACTGTGTTTCGGAGTGTCCGGTCTGTAATGCTAGTACGGTGTGAGTGACTGGTGAATGCGTGCAAGCGGTCTATCGGTGGTAAATGGTGCAGGTGCAATGGTGAAGTGTAGGTGCAATGGGGCGGGTGCAACGAGATGATGGCTAAGACCTGACTGGTGCAACGGATTGATGGTCGAGACAAGCGGGGTGGGGAGGGGGTCAGGTAGGTTTAGTTAGGGTTAAATGTCTTCAAAATTTGAATTTAGTCCTTAAGTTTTTAAATTTTGCAATTTAGTCTGATAAATGGTTAGTATTTTGGTATCGTCTAGTACCAAATCATAGTATAAGATAACTTGGTACCTTACCATTGTTTAGACGGTATGGTATGATACTTGTAACTCTAGTGTAGAGGCCTCACTTTGGGCTTTAGGCAGAAAAGGAATAATATTCTCCTCTTCTAGGATTTCTTTCCATAGTTTTACTGGTTACTCTATTGTGGGCTTTGGAGTAGATGGACTTTATTGGCTTTTTAGGTTCTTAATGGCTTTAAAAGAAGGAGTTTCTCTAAGGATCATTTTTGTATTGCAAAAATTCTCAGGTTAGGAAGTTTGGGATATAATTTGCTTCACCTTTGATAATCTCAATATCAAAATTAAAAAAATGCTCAAAATTGCTTGCCATTTAATAAAAATTTGTTTTGAACTAATATTTTGGACATCCTTCAATAGAACTTCTTTTACAGATATTTAATCAATTCGAAGAAGAAAATGTTAATAATAAATCACCTTAAGACTTTAAAAAAACAAAACAATAGATTTTTGTTAATCATTAAGTAATTGCTTTGAGTGGAATTATAATGTCCCTAGGTGTATTTAATAATTTGTTCTTTTTCATTGTCCTTTTGTCTTAAGATACCTCTACATCCTTAATCAGAAGCATACGTTTATACAATCTTAAAGGCGTTTGGCTCAATTAAATGTAGGATAGGGATGTCTTTGACCATTTCTTTGATTTTCTTCACTAAGTTGGTGTGTTTCTTTAACTAAGGCTTTGGATTTTTTTCTCAATCTATCATAGAGAGTTTTACAAAGCCTATTTAGGTTTGGACTAAAATCTATAACAAAATTTTGGCTACATAAAAACCTTTACAACTGTTTTTTATCAAGTATTTCATCAGGAAATTTGTTACTAAGCTTTAAGGTTCTCTCAATGGGTAAAATTATGTCTCTGTGAATATAGTTTCATAAAAACTTAACCTCGATTTTGAAAAGGCTAACTTTTGTTCTTAACACAACTAATTCATTTTTTCTAATGGAATGGATGAAAGTCTTGATGTGTTTGAAGTGTTGCTTTATCGTTAAAGAAATTATCAAGACATCATCTGTGTAGACTATGTAAAATTTAAAATAAAGAGTAAATATCTTATTCATAATCCTCTGAAATTTAGAAGTAGCATTCTTTAACCTAAAGGGCATCACTTTCTACTCATAATGTCCAAATAGAACAGTAAAGGGCTCACCTCTTTCTGTTTCAGAATTTTGGTTCACATAGAAGTCTGCACAACTTCAAGGAGACCTAGAGGGAGAGATTAGCTTTTTCTTTAGTAAGTCCTTGATGTCTTGTTTGCAAACTTACTCTAAATATTTGTTCATTTGAATTGATTGGGCTTTATTAGGAATATGCTTTTTCATTGAAATCATTTTTATAGGGCAAATTTACAATCTATTCTTTTCTATTCCAAAAATCGTTAGTTAAATCAACATTAATTTCATTCTTAATAATTTCCTATAAACTTCTAGTTTTTTATTTAACTTTTTCATCCTGTGATTATTTTTTACCTTTGTTTTATGTTTATTATGCAATCCAATTGGTTTTAATAGATCAAATAGGGTTTGATCAAATTGATATTTCTAATTTTGGATTTTTTCTATAAAAGGAAAGCAAGATTTTGCGTTGTTGATTTTCATTGAAATGTTGTCATGGTTCACTATGTAAGGGGTTATTAGCTTTATGAAAGGGGTTCCTAAAATGACCATATGGGGTATATCCTATATGATCATAAAGGAAGTTTTAACTGAAAACTCACTTTGGCAAATATAATCATCAATTTTGTAGTTTATCCTAAGTTTTGAGTTATTGGTGGCTTTGAATATTTCCTGTCTTTTTTTGTAATAGCTTTATGGGGATTATTCCTTGTTTAACGCAATTTAAATTAACTATTGTGTTAAATAAATCAATTGTTTCAATTTGAAAGTATTCGTTAATCCTAAGGGCTATCCTAATAAAATACTTTTGGGATGTTATCTGGTTGAGTACGAATAGGAATTCTTTGGGTAATTTATCAATGTTGTCAAGCTTAATTTTTTCATTTATCTCATCATTTGATCACATTGTTCCTTATTAATTTGTTAAAGCAGGGTTTTAATTATTTCATTAACTTCCTTCTACAGTTTCTTCAATTCTTATTTAATCAGTGTAATCTCCTAATATAAGTTAGGGACTGTCAATTATGAGCTTTTTTTCTAGTTTTGTCTAATATTTTTGTCAAATTATAGGTAGAAGAGGATGTTGAAAGGAGGCTTTGACTAGGGGTTTCAAATGATTGTTGTAGTTTTGCAAAGTATTCTTTTTATAAATAGGGGTATTGGATGTGGTTAATAACTTTTAAGAGGAAATTTTGATCTTTTATTAGAATGTTGATCTTTTTTCCTATTTCTAATTGGTCTTTGTCTATTATTTCATCACTACTTGTTGACTATCAGCTTCTAAACCCAAGGCTTCATTATCAAACTCCTTATTAAAATAATCTTCAGAGGTTTCACTATTAGAGATCATTAAGGCTTGGTTTTTGTCTAATCCTTCTTGCTATAATTCTAAAATTTTATGTTTTTTGTTGAATTTATAGTACCTAGCTTTGTGACCTTTTTTTGTTGCACCTATACCATATTATTTTTCTAATTTTTGATGTTAAAGGGAAGCTTTGATGTTTTCTCACGTATTTTCTATTTAGTTTGGGTTTCTTATAAATTTTTTTCTATTTTTTATAGGCTTTATTATAGTCTTTACAAGGTTTTCCTATTATTTTTGTAAGAAATATCAAATTATTGGCAAAAGCTTCCTAATTCTTTTTGGTTTTGAACATCTCATTTTTTAATTATTGTTGGATTTTCATATCCTAGCAGGGTTTCAATCCATCTTTCTAATTGTAACTAATAAACTCACTGTAATTTCTCTATTGTAAGGGATTTGGTCATTTTGGCTTTCTCTAATCTTGTTTATCACTTTCTCACCTAATAGAGGAGGAAGTCCTATTGAGAACTTCTTCTTCTAAAAGCATTGTTTTAAATCTTCTCTACACATGACTCTCATAAGAGATCTCCTATAAAATGTAAAGAGACTGCTAATATCAAAGTTCAGACAACATCTTGGATTGGCTCACAATTCTCATCTAAAATGGTCTCACTTTCTTCATTGACTTTAATAACTTTGAGGATATCTATTTTTGAGATTTTATAAGTGGTGATGCCATCAACCTTTCAATTATAAAAAAAATTCGACTCTCAAAAGCTCAACTATTGTATGGTCAGACGTTCCTAATTGGGTTCTATAGGCATTTGTAGCCATTTTCATTTGTTAAAACATTCAAAATATTGTACTCAGACATTCCATCTATGTTTTATTCATAAACTAAAGAGACACTATACCTAGTTTGTTGTAAGACATTGGGTTTTTGATCAACATTTATATTTGGGGTAATAGGTTTGGACTAATGTGGTTTTGTAATATGTTATCAATGGAGTTTGGTCATTATGGGGGGGAAGAAGGCTGAAGGATCTCAGAATCACTATTTCTATTTTACTTAATCATATTGAAAATTTGGGAGCTATTAGTGTTGACCCTAGCTTGATTCCAAGTTTGGATGGTATTTAAATTTTAAGACGTTAAAGATTTGGAAGAATCATAGACTATGTTTCATTGATCCTATTCAACTAGTTTTGAATGGAGTTAAGGAATTATTTTTTTTCTTTTCTTTCTAGACTAGTTTGAGTTGCTATTGGACACTTTGTATGACTTGAATATTGGGGTTTTTATAGCATATTTCTTGGTTATCACAGTGGGGTTTTCTAGCGATTTCTCTATCCTAAACATTTGTCCTCCTATCGTATGCAGATACCAATTGGTGTAACTGCTTCGAACATGATGTGTTCAATGTCATTTGGGTTCATATTTTTACTTTCATTCTTGATATTCAAAGGGCATGTTATGACTACATTCTGTTTATAAGGAATCCTAATCTCAAAAAAGGAGAGTTTTCTAATTGCATCTATTTTAGTTTCCCATACTTTTATTTTATTGTTGTTATTAATGGCTCTAAAAGGATAATCTATGTTGTTTTCATGGGCATATATCTCAAACCAATCAAAGAACAAGATATGCACTTATATTTATTAACAAACTCATAATATTTCTCTTAGATTTGTTTTCTTTGTTTATAAAAAGTGGCTAAAAAGCCATAACCTCTTTTCTTTGTTTTCAAAAGAATAGAAATCACCATGCAAATATTTTTTATTGACCTCAATTTCTTTCTTTAACACATAAAACTTATTGTTCATACATCTTACTATTAAATAAAAACTTGGAGATGTTGGGGGAGATTATTGCTTACTATTTTTGTAAACTAATTGTGGCACAATTTTACTATAATCTACACCTTAAAGGCTCAAAGATAGGATATCATATGTTAAATGCCTAGGTAGATCTTTACTAGGAATATTGATTACAGAAGGGATCTTAGAGCCTCTTCTTAGATCAATAATTAAAACTGACTCACTATCATCAAATCTAGAGCTCACTGATTTTCTGCTAATGGACAATTTCACCTTACTGTCTTGTATTGCTTTATCTCCTTAATTTTTATGTTTGGGCTCAAAAATAAAAGTGGACTTGGATCTTTTGCACCATCATGTATCCACTTCTCAGGTAGGCTGATATCTTTCCATCTTTTGAAATAAAAACTAACACTCCTCTAATCGCAAGTTGTCGTTATCTCTTGGGAACACTTCCTAGTAAACCAACTCTTTTTCTTTCTCTTCAACAACCTATAATACTCTAGCTTTCTTTGTTCTTACCTTTTGTTTGTTTACTTGTTTTATTTTTTTGTATGTTTGAGCTTTATTATTCTTCTTGTTTAATATGCTATACTAAGATAGTTATAGGAAGCTTTCATTTTTTTAATAGTAATGCTATTTAGGAACAAGATTTTGTATTGATTTTCTTTTGGGTGCATTATACTTATATTTGTAGGTTAAAGCAAAAGTAAGGGATACTTTCTTCATTTTCTCTTTTTTTACACTTGGTTTGTGTTTTTGTTGTAGGGACGAGGTGGTAAGTAAGAAAATCACTATAGATACCAACTTGTTGATTTGGATTCGCTAAAATATTTGACTATGATAATATAGTCTTATATGTAAATGTTTCTTCTAGCAAGTGCTGAATCCAACTTTACACTATCAAATGGATTTTCATAGTATGACTGAACCATTAATTGTCATAAGTTGTTTGTGTAAATCCTTGATGATTTCAAAATCTTTTTTCTTTAGAGTGTTGTCATTTTCTTATTTACTATGTACTTTGTTGTTTATTTATATATTTATTATGCGCAAAATGTTCTCCATGGCTTAATTAAAACTTAAACTAACAATAATTGTTGATGCAAAATCCCTAACCATTATTGTTTGGTTCAAAGTTCCATAATTTTTTTTATATATTGTTGTTGTGTTATTTACTTATGTGTGATATTACATTAGTGTATGAATTTTTCTTTTTGATGATATTGAGATTAGTTCTTAATGAAAATTTTCAGTATATAACTGAAATATAGGAGTAACTTTTCTTTTCTCTAGGTTTTATGAATTTTACGATTTGTGTAACTATTGAATTTTATTTATGCACATCAAATTTGTTAAGTTCATAAGATAAGAATATTAGTAGCTTGTGAAACCATTCAAAAATGGCTTTGATGTGTGCAATGCAGTCAAATCTTTGGCAAAAACTTTATTATATATGCTAAATACTTTCTACATATTGGTACTATTAACCAACCTTGTAGTTGCAAATTATACTTCACTATAAAAAATCATTCTATTTGCTAATGATATGTGCTTTAAATAATGCAGTAAAGATGCCAACACCATAAAGAAGCTTGTGGATGATTCCTTATCTCATCAATTTTCCCCATGATTTCTTTTAATTGATGCAATTTCAGCCCTTGGTCTAATGTATCATGTCAATGACAAAAGTCATTTGCCAAAAATGAAGGCTTGTGGTATAGAAATTTTAGAGCTACTCAAGAGATATAAAAATGAAAAGAACGAGATAATCCTTTTTATCCATCTTTACATGCAAAAGGTATTATATGCAACCTCTATTATATGTACAGGGAGACGTCAAGATGTTATATTTACATATCTAAAGATGGTTCTGTTAGACCCCTATGTCTAAATTACAGAGTCTTGTGAGTGTTGGCCTTCCTTAATTGATGCTTGACACTCGAGTTGATAGATAAGCCAAAGATCTTCGAAACAAAAAATCAAAACTAGGTGAGCATTGACGTCCATTGGTGCACACTGGTGGAAATATTTTATGAGATGTAAGACTCTGATGCAAGATCAAAGATGATAATGCAACTAATTTGTGCTAAGTCTAAAGTTGCAAGAAGGCATTTAACTTTGACAAGGAGGTAGAAAGGAATGTAAATTTGTGAGGTTTATTATATAATAACTCAGACTTTGGTAACTTAAGTCCTGAAGCAATGAGGCTACACCATGGACGTGCTTAGATTGAACATTCACAAAGATGACTTCAGATGGCTAAACGGAATACTCATTGAGGCATTTCGCTTGAAGATACAATGATGTGGTGACTTATGACAAGAACATGTAAGTAGCGGCCTAAGAAAGTGAAAGCACTACCTTACAAAGTGAGAGCACTTCTTTAAGCAGTGGAAAAGTGGGTTGGATGATATGGTAACAGATATGCATCTTTTAAACACTTATTCCATGTGCAAAAATGAAGTTAGTGGCCTAAAATGGATAACTCCCAACTAACTTAAGGGAGTTTAGTGGAAGAAGTGACATTTTTCCACTAATTTGGTAGAGTTAGTGGAGAAAGTGATTAGTTTTAGCTTATTTGGTTCCTAAGTTCCTATAAGTCTATATAAAGACATCATTTGTAATTTATTTGTGTGAAGCATTATACATTCAATCATCAGTAAGAGAGTTGAGAGCTATAGGAGCAAGTTTTTTGTGAAAGCTTTGAGTACGGAGTTCTTTTGAGTGGTGTTCTTATAGAGTTCTTCAAGTTGGAAGAAACTCGTGTTCCTTTGTATTATATCTTTGAGATTTGATCAATAAAAGATTGGCTTGGCTATTACTCTCATGTTTTTCCCTTTTTGTTGTTTGTGCAAAACAGTTGTGTTGTAAGAGTGAGGTGAAAAACATTAGTGACGTGAGGTATTCATAAATAAACAAAATTATTGGTCGACGATCACGAAGGGAAGGCTAAAAGTTCATTTTTCATTTTTTCATTTGTAAAGCATTTCAAACATTCAAAATCATTTTAACTATTTATAAGAATAAATTGATTTAATTATATTAAATATTTATACCTTTTTATTTCTAATAATTATGAGAAATAATTAATTATATATTAAAATAAAGGAAAGTAAAATATTATCATGTAATAATAAAATAAAAATAGGATGATAAATCAAACATATTTTGTTTTTAATGTTTTTACAGATTTCAACTAATATATTTTTATTCAATTTTTTGTCATAAATCTCAACTACATAAAAGTTTATTTTGTAGTAAAAACAAAATTTTAAAATAAAAAATAATTAAAACTAAGAATAACAAATTGAAATAAAATCAAACGGAACCAATTAAGATTATTACCTTATTTTATTTCCTTGTATTTTAATAGTTACGTTACATTTTACGAGAGCAAGGCTAAACCCCTCTCCTCCCACAACGAGTAATCAGAGGCAAGGCAATTCTTTCTTGATCCTTGTGTTGGACCGGTCTGTTTGGGATATGGATTTCGAGATTTAACCTTGTTCTAAGCGATTTCCAATTTTATCCCTGTCCTCACAGTGTGACAAATGGAATCACACACCTTTTACTTCGTAAATAATAATAATTATTTATTACTTTTCAATCAATACATATAATGTACATTTAAACAAATTTCTAAATGCATTATCTCAATTGAACTTAAGGTTATTCTTAGTTGAAGGTTAGTTAATGGAATAGAATGAAATGAAATTTAATATTATTCTATCGTTTATGAGAAGGGTTTATAATGAAATGGAATGGAAGCGGATAGAAACTAAGGGTTTCAAATTACATTCTATTCCATCTTAAATAGTGAAAATCACAAACCCTTAAATTGGAGGGTTTACGATGGAACGTAAGATAATAACGATTTACTACCTAATATACCCTTAACCTTTAACCAAGCAAGACAGATGTCAGTAGTCGATTGTAACAAAGGAACAACTCCGTCGTTGGCAGCATGGACGAGTGTCGTCGCGGGTCGATGGTCACCAGAAAGTCGTCACGGGTCGGTGGTCTCCAAGCAAAGCTATCACGGTTGCGACTTGTTAAGTCACAACCATTACATGTTTTGTGAATTACCAAAAACTTGGTAGTTTTTGCATTTAACACTCTGTTTTAAAACGACATCATTCAACACTCTATTTTTGCATTTGGAAATATGCTTCTCTTTGACATTCTCACCGTTGATAAGGGATTGATATGTAACTGATATTTTCATGTAGTTTTTAACTGTAATTGAAAAGATGGGGAATGAAATCGTTGAGATTATGACAAAGCGCATGAAACTAGGAGTATTTCTTTGCTATTATTTTTGCATTTTCAGTTCTAAATGCCTTTCAGATTATGTGAGAATGTTTTTCTTGTTTCATGCTGCAGCAACCATTTTACTATATTTCCTAGAATGAAGAGAAGGAACACAGATTAGGGGATGAAGCACAGCCAGAAAGTATAGAGAAGGAAGAAGATGAAACAACCATATGTTTTGTTATATAAAAGTATAATAGTCATTAATTATACATTACATTACATTCCATCCATCTTCCAAACAACATTTCACTATATTACATTATAAATCATTCCATCCCTCTCAAACAATAATTTTCTAATATTACATCTATTTACATTTTATTCAATTGCAAATTATTATATTTCATTAAAAACTTTATATTCAACTGTGGCCCTAAATTAACGAAATATTAGAACCTAATCTGTGAGTAGTCACCCCAAAATCAAAAGTCCTACATCGTTAATTAATAGTGACTAGCTACTGTAGAAAATTATCTTGAAAACGACATGGGCAAATTAGTTACGTTGTGGTCATAACTCCATCACGCATTAAAAAAAAAAAAGGAAAGGCATGCCTGTCGCGCATTAAATTTGAGTTGGTACACCCATATATGAAATTAGAATAACAAATAAGAAATAACGGAGCCTAATTCGAACCATCTAACGCAATTCATATTGTAAAAATAACAAATTTAATTTAATCACAGTTGGTTTAGATTTTGAAACATGAACTAGCCTTCTATCCCAATTTTTTTTTACTTTTCTAACTCTTTAAAAGGTAGTCGCAGAACCAGCAAAGACCAAAACACAAACCTAACAAATGGCCCCTGGCCCTCGTCATTCATCGACAGGAAAAGAGGACACTCAGAACAATTTAACGCACACAACCCGATAATACAGATGATCTCCCTAATCCCGGTGATTAGTCTCCGACTAATTTCTGCAACTCCCTGCTACTGATGTTTTACAATTCTAGAATTTCTTTCTTTTCGTACGGGGTAAAAGGGCATCAAAGCCGGACCCATTGAGTTTTGTGGAGGGCAAACTTGGTAGATAAGTGTAAACTATAGTGTTAAATATATGTTCCCGAAGCTTATTCTGTCCTAATAAAGCACAGACGGTTCCGCTTCCCTCCTTCTATAAAAAGGCTCTGAAATCCCCAGCTCACACCATACTCGTTCGTTCAAAAAAAAGAGGAACAAAACCTACTCTCTCTCTCTCTCTCTAACATTAAAGCTCTGTCAATGGCACAGCAGGAGGTCCAGAACGGAGGTTCAGAGGTGGTTTTCACTGCCTTGAAGCCTCAGCTGCTGGTGGAGGCACCCAAGGCGAGTGATGCCGTTCAGTTCTACAAGGCTGCTTTCGGTGCTGTGGAGACCGGCCGCACCACTCAACCAAAGCGCAAGGCTGACCAGGAGCTCCCTCACATCATTTCTGCTCAGCTACAACTCGCTGGCTCCACCATTCTCGTCTCCGACATTCCTGAACAGTCTCCTCTGTATGCCCCTTCTCTTTACCTTAGCACTTTTTTCCTTCCTAGTACATTTCATCAGTATGCCTCTGTTCTCTCAGATCTTGCAACGCTAGATGTCCCAGGGACTGTTCTTCACGTTTCAGTGCTAGTTGCTTTTTTGTTTCTTCTTTGTTTACTGATTTTATTCTACTTTATGATGTAATTTACTGTGTTTGCTTATTAGCTACATGGTTCAGTTTTTGCTTGTGCTTGAAACAACTAGGTTAAGTTTGGAACTTTCATTTCCTTTATTTTTCTTCAAAAAAATATTTTACAGAAAAAGCTAGTTTACGATATTTTCCTTTGGGTATATGTCTCCATCCTCTCGTTTATTATCATTCTTTCCGATTGACTTCTTATATGTCTGTACTCCCTTACTTGTTTGGCTTTTATTTGATTTGTATGTCGATATTCACTTTCTCCGTCGTGCAGGACAAATACACACCGGTTCACATGTTTGACCTTCGATGTATCGTTTTGTGCTTTTCTTTCCTGTTGTTCATTTCACTTTTTAATTCTACAGCCTACGGTGAACTCGCCTGATCTGTTGCACCATTTTATTTCCTTTTTCTTCCTTTTTGGAAACCTTTTCATGCTGTGTCTTTGACTGAGTTTGATCAGAACTGCGGGTGCCGAAATCGCTCTCTACCTGGAAACAGATGACGTGGAAACTGCGATGAGTAAGGCTGTGGCTGCCGGAGCTGTTGCAGAGCACGAGGTCAGCGAGGGTACTGAAGGCGCGTGCGTTGGATGTGGGCGCGTGGGAAAAGTTAAGGACCCTTACGGTTATGTTTGGTTTATTTGCGCTCCAGATAAGAAGCCTTGCTCCGAGGCGGAAGCTTAAAAGACAAACTGATTAGTGATCTTGACCATGACCCTAGGTTAGGTCTGACCATCCCTTTAGCCTGACCTCTTTGATTTACTGCTTGGTACTGTTATGTTAATTTTCTGATCTTTTTCTGTGATGGGACCACTGAAGAAATGGATTCGAGCCATATGTTTTACGATGTTATGTAGGGTTAGAAACAATTTGCAACCGTTCATGATGTTGCTGGTTTACTAAAATCAGGTTTTGTTCTTCGTCTATGTCGTTGTTTTCCAGAGCTGATTGTCACTGACTAATGGGTTTTTGACCAACGCGTACATTCATTTAGTTGAAAATAATAATTTTAAAATGACTGCTTTTAACAAAAACTGCACATGCTTTTGATCTTCATCATATAGTCAGTTAGTATTGAAACATTCTAGTTAAGTCGGTTACATTTTTAGGGCTTAATGTTACCATGTACCTAATAGGAAATAACGAATTTAGTGTGCTATACACTCGGTGAAGGCGATACATGAAGGGGAGAGAAACTGTCGATTAATCAATAGGAGGGCAATAAAGCAATTCGACCTAACTGGATATGGATAGGGTTTTAAGGAGCTGTGGTATTTTATATTTTTATGGCACCCATGTTTCCTAACATTTTTTTAATATTTATTTAGCATTTAACTACCTGGGTAAACTAGTAAAATGTTCTAGGGGCTTTCGAACGATGAAGCTGTCGGACTCTCGGGCAGTGTTATTGTTATATCGAAAAGAAAGAGAAAACTTGGAAGGTGGGCTCACTAGGAGTTGAAGCTGGGTTTCTAGCAGGTAGTCTTCTGACACGACACGAGATAATTTGTCGTACGAATCATATTAAACAAAAGCAAATTTGGTTTGAATAATTATCATTGTGGGGGCGCGTGGGAAAAGAATGGCTTCCGCTTCTTTCTACGCTCCCGTTCCGTCCTTGTACATTTATGAAGATCAACATTTCGATTTTCGCATGCAAGTTGCGTGGCAAAAGTTTCTGAATTCTTCATAATAGTTTTGGAATTGAAATTTCTTGTCCTGACACGTCTATTGTGCTAGCAACCTAAGCCTATATGTACGGGCCTTTCTTTGTTCAATTTTAGTTTCGGATGGAAAAAAAAAGGAGAGCTTTCAATCAGCGCGATTACAAATTCATCCTTAAGCAAATACACAAAGGAGCCCAAGAGAAAGCCACCATTTCATTGATTACATTATCTTTAAGGAAAGATGGACCAAATTTTGGTAAGATAACCCAACTGAGATCTACCTTTCTCATGCAATTGAAACCTCCATTAATTCCTTTGTAGGCTCCTAACGGTGACCAGCTCAATAGAGCACCTTCGGA
The DNA here is from genome assembly GCA_027563515.1 of Erythroxylum platyclados. NCBI lineage: Eukaryota > Viridiplantae > Streptophyta > Magnoliopsida > Malpighiales > Erythroxylaceae > Erythroxylum > Erythroxylum platyclados. Next base: position 4,654,360 of record JAOQMM010000009.1, on the reverse strand, counting down.
ATCATGACTACTCTTGCACGCAAACTTGCCAAGAAATTTATTGAATTCAAATTAAGATTTTATAAGAATGGGAGCTTTGTTGTAACGATAGTTATTCTTTTGTGATCAAATGGTTACATGTTGAGGTTACAAAAATAATCTCTTTGTAAAATCTAACGGAAAGACTGCGTATAATTGATGTCTCTCTCTTGGCTATCGCAAAGCAGAAAGTCTCGTGTTCTAAGTTATTGTTATTGTTATAAACCAAGCTTTCATAAATCTGTCAACTTTGGAAATTTGCAAAAAAGAACATCACTATACTTGGCAAGTTTGTTCTCTGTACACATCAATTATGTGACCTTGTTGATTATATCTGATTCGAGTTTGTTTGTCCTCTGACATTATCATACCCGGCAATAACCTAGTGGAGACGTCTTCCACTAAATCTTTCCTTCATCATCGGTTTAGAGTTATACCTTGGTCCTCGAAATTCTTCTTAAGCTTCGAATTTACCAAGTCACCTGATAGCATTGTCTTGTGCCAACTTAATTACATCTGGGAGTTGTTTGAGGAAACATGATTTCTAGGCTGTAAGATCATATTCAGTTATTAAGGATCTTTCAGTTTAAAGAAACTCTTATTTTAAAGTTGACAGGAAAGTTACTTTATCTTACACATAGCTTGATCTTTCCCATGTCATTCACGAGCTTTCTCAGCATGTGACTAGTCCTCAAATCAGTTATGTGAAGCGTGCATAGAAAGGATAGGAGATGTTTATGTTGAGGAATAATCATAACAAGCTCTTTACTAACTTCAAAGTAAGGATGACAACGGAGTTGGCTAACCTAGGATGACAACGGACTTGGTTGACCTAATCCAATTCAGTCTCTTCAACTCATCTCAAAATGATATCATTTGAATTTAATTTTTTAAAATGGCATTATTTTGATTTTAAATTCTTAATCCTATAAATTAAAATAACTTCATTTTGATAAATTAAACCAAAGAAATTTTTTTGGAAGAGAGTTTGAGTCAATTTTTTAGACTTAAAACTGGTCCAAAATTCAATCAACTTAAATTTAGCTTATTGATTTTATACCTTGTCAAGTCAAAATTACAAAGCCTATTCAAGAGTATTATGATATTAATTAGACAATTTTTCCTTTTTCTTCAAAATTTCGTCAACGATTGTTACAATTTTCTTGGAGTTTTTAATATTTTGATGTTAAAAAAGTTAATATGTTTGCATTTCGGAGAGACAAGGTTATGATAATACATTAATCATAAGTATTACTTATAATGTCATCTTCATGAAACAAATGACAATAATATGGTAGATATTATATTATTAGTAACAAGATTCAAGATGGTTCTTTTCAGTAATTTGCTGGTTTTTTCACTAAAGTTTAATTTTTTAAAGTTTTATTTGTCGGCTAAAGGCACAAATTTATTCCTAAATTTTTTAAAAATAAAAATTCAAATAATTCCCTAACATTTTGATTTTTATAAGTTAATCCTTAATATTGCTCTTCAAATAACATTTAAGTGGAGAATTTTGAAATATTTTTATAAATTAGTGAATGAATTGCTTATGTTAATGAGTAAATGTGATAATTAATCAAATGAAAATCATATCACGCACAAATCTAACAAAGAGGTAAGGGAAAAAAAGGGTACAGACACATATTTATAATGATTTGACTTAGCAAGTTTTGACATTTGTTTACTCTTTAAGTTATAGTTGAAAAGTCAAATATCTCTCTTCTTTCTAAAAAATGACGAGGAGCTTGTCGTATATCCGTCTTCTTTTAGATAAAGAAGAATCCTTACATATCTTCCTTTTATGAGGATGAAGAGAAGCTCTTTATAAATCTCTTTTCATCATGAGTGCCTAAAGAAAGGCAAGATAGAAACGAGAAAATATCTGATTCAAGGAATCTGAGAGGGTCATTATCTTCCTCTGATAGACAGTCCATTAATTTTGGTACTTAGTTGTGGAATCCTTTCTTAGGTTACTTCCTTTCATTCTCGCCTCACTTGCTGTAGTTCCTGCGTCCCACATTTCTAAATTGTTTTTTGCTTTGGCTCATCCAAGTATAAGACCTACAATAGTTGCTAAAACAGTAAGCCCAAGAACCCCTATGTAGCTGACCTGTGTTAGAGGGTAAGATTAGCAAAGCAAGAAAAGACAAAGAGAGTTTCGATAGGATTAGGCTAGATAAAGTGGGGAGACATGAAGTTCCTTTCTAAATTCTTGAATCTCGTAATTTGTGGGGAGTCTTAGCTCCATGGATGAGCCTAAAAAGCATGATTTAATGGACATGTTGATCCGTTTCGCTTTTATTGGTTAAGAATGGAAAAAAGTGAAAAGGGAAAGTAGATTCATGAAGTTATATACATCTCAATTGTTATCCAATTCATCATAGTAGCTTAATTACAATTGAAGAATTCTTTCTTGATCACGCAATGCACTAATGACTCATATCATGCTTACACACATAATACTAGGCTAAGTGAGGTTGTAACTTATAGTTTTGTGATAATATAACATGTTACTACTAATATATTCTTTATTTTTATGATATTACAATAACAATAACATTCCAATAGAAGTGGGAAAGTACCACTGAGATGCAAGGTATGGAGAAATCTAGAAATACGTAGCCTTATTCATAACTGGTACAGAGTTTGTTTCTTATATACTCACAAAAAAAAGAGAAGAAAAAAGACAAAAAGAAAACTGTTTTTTTTTCTAAGAATTGTTTGTTGGGGAAAAATCAAAAATAAAATAAAAGATAAAATATATAATAAATAAAATAAAATAATGGAAAAACTAAGGAGATGTCATTTCTTAGTTTTATAGTCTTGGTAAGTGGGAAATAATTCACTAAGAATTTCTCTGGCACTTGTTCTATGTAATTAATGAAGAGCGTGACATGGAGTTTAATCGTTGCTTGCCCTTTCCCTTTAAAGAGAACAAGAATATATGCAGTCTTATGGCATCATCATTAAATCCATTTATTTTAAAGGTGTTGCAGATCTCCAAAAAGTTAGAGATATACACATTAGGATTCTCATCTCAGAGTCTATCGAATTGGACTACTGTTGCACCATCTGGATGATGCTCGACTTTATTTTAAAGTTATTAGCTTGGATAGTCAGTCTCCTAATGCTGGACTCTGCACCAATTAAGTCTAGTCTAGCGTAATCAAACATGGTTCTTAGTTGGTCAGCCATATTGTGTGATTCTTTAGTGTCTGCTTAACCACCCAAGTCTTCTATTTGATGATCTAGCTCAAACTATTGCAGTTGTGTCCGTCGAGGATTCCTGCGTGTTGTTTTTTCAATCTTTGGATTTACATATATTAAGCTCTTAGATGTGTTCCGGGTCATAGATTGACCAAGAGTCTAATTTTACACAAAAAGAAAGAAAACTAAACAAATTAAACAAATAAAATAGCGTAAAATAAAATCAAGAATAAACCAGAATAAAATAAAATGACTAGAGTAATAAAATCTAAGTGTTCCTACTATTACTGTCCTTGGCAACAGCTCCAAAAATTTGATTGATCATTTCTATACCAATATTTGAATTAACTGCAAGTGCACGATATAGCTGTAGTTAACACAGACAAGTATAGGTCGATCCTATAAAGATAGTAAATACTAGTAATGACTCTTCTCTTATTATCTAGCTTATGAATTGGATATTTGATTTTTAATTAAAACTAAAACTTAAACAAATAAAATAAAATTGGAAATAATAATGAATGCAGAAGATTAAGGAAATTACTTTGAAAACTCAATATCAAAGATTAGTGCCTAAGTGATGAATCCCCCTAAAAATCATTAAATAGTTAACCTTTTATCATGCAATTATTTTATTGACTATTGGATCGTGGAAATTCCTATCTTATGTTAATAACTCTCTTGAGACTACTAATAACTAATCCATAGAGTGATTAACTGAAATATTTTGTAGTTAAAGTTCCTAGGATTGCATTATCGATTTATGAATTCCGCTATTAGATTTGATCCTAATCTAGAGGATTTATGTTGACCTATCTCTAGTTTGCAATCAACTCCTTTCAATTATGGTAGATCTATTCATACAAAGGATTTCTCATTCTCAATGATATGAAATCGGATCATGCACTAATATTTTGGATATATTAAAACATGTATAAAACTTATAATTGAATCACAATAGATAAATTAAAATAATTGCACTAAATAAAAGAATCAAGACATATTGTTATCCCAACTAGGGTTCATCACACCTAGACATTAAATACGTTTAATTACACACAATAGAAAACGAAATCAAAGATAAACAGGAAGAAAAACAAATAGAAAACAAAGGAATCATAATTCTAAATCTCCATTCTTTTTTTATTAATAGTTCTTGCAAGTTTGAAGTTTGATGTTGTAATCTATTGAATCTTTTAGTGATCTCCTCTCCACGTCTCTGAATCAATATCACCCCTTTTGTAAGCTTTCTAAATTTGGAATTTGTTCCTCTAATTTGCCTCTACTCACGTCCTTTTATAGAAAATTTTAGGGTTTATAGGAGATACACGGTCTAATATACAGGCGTATGAGAGACTGTGTATATTTAAAAACTATAAAATTAGCGATTTTACATGGGCTATAAGACATACATAGGTATAGACATGACTGTGTATCTCTACTTTGCTCTAAAATTTCATTTTATGTTACGCTTTCATCTGAATTCTTCTATTTTTGATCCATAAAGGCAATTATAACCTATAAATGTACTTGGAGTGTATAAAGTACCAAAAATATAATAAATTACAAAATATCAAGAAAACCACATTAAATATAGGTATAGAAATATAGTCAAATTAGCATATATCAGATATTCTTAGTGAAGTCATCCATCACTATTGTAAACAAAAAGGGGCTCAATAAGGAGTCTTGGTGTAGCCAGATATTGATAGAGAAATGCTCTATATCTCTTCCTATCATCCTTACTCTAGTCTTTACACCTTCATACATATCCCCTAATAACTTATATATAGGTCATATGAACTTCCTTAACTTCTAAACACTTCCACATGATTTTCCTAGGTACCCTATCATAAGCCTTCTCTAGGTCAATAAAAATCATATGTAAGTTACACTATTTTTACCTGTAATATTCCATTAATCTTCTAAGGAGATGTATAGCTTCTGTTGTGGACCTCCTAGCATGAAACCAAACTGGTTCTCTAAGATAGGTGCACCTTTCTCACTCTTTTCTTAATCACCTTCTCCTATAACTTTATGGTGTGACTAAGTAATTTGATGCCTCTATAATTGTTATAGCTTTGAATGTCTCCTTCATTCTTGTATAGAAGAATTAACATACTAAGTCTCCACTCATCTGACATTTTGACGAACTTGAGGATCACATTAAAAAGCTTGGTTAGCTAAATAAGACCCTTTTCACCTAGTCTTTTCCATACTTTTATGGATATCTCATCTGGTCCTACTGCCTTTTCACTTTTTATCTCCCACAAAGTTCTTTTAATTTCTTCCCTTGTGATTTGCCAGCAACAAATAAAGTTATGATACCTCTCAAATGTGTTAAGATCATCTAAAGAGATGTTATCCTCTATGCCTTCATTAAAGGCTACTTTTGAATTTTCCTTTTGGTAGTAAGGACTTGAAAATTTCTAGAAAGATGGTGAAGAGGTAAATCAGAGGTGGGAGGAGAATATATTATAACTATAAATATCTCTCTTTATAATCCCACCCTCTAAGAGCTTATGTTTTCTTTGTAAATTGATATTTGATCTTCTGATAAACTAAAAGGAGGAGAAGAGAGCAAGAGCAAGAAAAGAAAAATAAAACACTCTAAGATGAAAGTGAAAAGGATGGAACAGGTCTTAAAGCAAAAGCTAAAATCACTTAAAAATTAACGAGCTGGTTAACCTGTAAATACTTACTTTGAGCCATTGCAAAAATGTTTATTTTACAATTGTTTTATGCTATAATTTTTTGTAAAATCTCATAATTGCATGAAAATGAACTACATATCAACATGGAAAACAAACCTTGCTACCTGTGAGAAAAAGTTACCGAGTTGCCTGCTGTTTAAAGAACTATGCTTGAAATTATTACGCTCAAATCTTGAAGTTGTAGCCACTGTTTGTAAGGCTACATTTACAATGAGAGGGGATTCTAGACCTAAATATGTTGACCTTCTTATTATTTTGGGTTTTTCTTGCTCTTTCTTAAGCTCCTTAGTTCTTTAACGTGACAAAAGCTCATTAAGTTATAACATTCCAAAACTTTAATTCATTGTTCTAGTCTTTCATTTATTCTTTATTATGTATTGTATTTGTGATGTAATTCATTGCTTTCTGGACTAATTTTTATAATACCTTGTGATCAAAGGTCATTGGAGTCCAAACTATTCGTAATTTTCAAAAATATTTCATTTAGCTCTAGTTGATGAGTAGTTTTCTATACGTCCTATTATGTGTCATTATTGTGAATTTAAAGCTCTAATAACAAATTGATGTAAAATAAGTAGAATAGATATCAAACTAGTAGATAGAACTCATAAAATCCGATTGTTGGAATTTCATCTTTGGTATGGTTAGAATTTTAGCTTTTTAGTTCCAAGAAATTTAGACTAAAAGTGCTGAAATTTTTGTGACGAAACTAGCAATGGCAGGTAGGGAATTATGAATCACTCCTAGAGTCTCATATTCACTTTTAGAGAAAGCATCGCACTTTTTAATTGAAAATTCAGAGTTTGTAGAGAAAATTTACGCTTTTCTTTTGTATTGAAAGGCTAAGTACAGTATACATGGAAAAGTTCTTGGAATAATAAGGGATTCCCAACTAAATATCTAAAATGAAATTAAACTGTACTATAATAAAGATTATTTATCCTTAAATAAGTTTAAATAGACAATAAATCTAATTTATTATTACTCCTGTCTAATGAAGAAAATCTAGCATAAAGTAGATCTCAACTCTTTTTTCCATTGTTGTTACCTTAACTCCTACTCTTCATTTCACTTAATTAAAGCTTGTAGTTAAGTAAACTTAATTATTTTATTTTTTATAGAATTTAACCTTTTTACATCACAAAAACAGTATATCCAGGACAGTAGGAGATCTGACCATTGTGATAAATTTTGAGTGATCGCCTTCTCTTTTCCTTTTTCCTTTAATTAAAATTGTTGAGCTAATATGGAGAAGACTTCTGATGCATTCATAATTAGAACAGTTGCTTAAGTATCTGTCTTTTTACTAGAAATTCATTATAAGCATACTGCTTAACTGATTCATTGAAATCTCAGGTCTGCTTTTTATTCTTTAGTTTGTTGAACAATTTTTATTCAAAATGGTGCCTTCCTACCCTTATTTGGCTTCTATTTTTATAACATTTCCTTATGTTAATTAACACAGTTCTGGGATGATTAATTTAATGGAGCTTCTGGGATGATGAATTTAAAGGAGCTGTGTTCAATACATGGGAAAGCTGCTTGGATGGCTTACCTGGTAAGTGTCACAATCTTTGCAATTCCCCCCTTCCTCTTTACTTACGATATTAAGGCGCCAGTTTCAACATTCTTAACATCTTTCTTTTAAAGCAATATTCAATTTTGAATGAGTTAACTCTTTTTTCTTTCTATGTGACGTCCACAATAATAAAAAGAATGGGCACTGACCTAAGAACAGATCCATGTAAGGACTAATGGTAGCAACTTCCTCCTGCTAAAAACATGGAATAATTTTAATTTGTATACTATTTTTAATTACCAACTTCCATTTCCTCTCCTACCAAAAAGATTGGAAAAATCTTGAACGTTATTTTATCTGAAATCTTCATTTCCCCGGTGAAAAGTTTTCATTAATTTTTTCTTTTTATGATTATGAAATCATTTGATAGGTATTGTTGTTTTCCCACAGGAGAATTCTAAATCAGCCCTTGCTGACCCCTAATTTTGTAAGAAAGTTACTTGAGACAATTTTCAAGAATTTTTCTTCTTTGGTTGGCAAATAAACATGAATTGCTTGTGTCTGTAGGACATCTACCGCTTCGATGCTGACGGTGCTCTCTTTGATGCTGCATTACTTTCCGCAATTGCTGCCTTCTCTCATTTTAAGATTGCACCCCTTTGGTGACTGGAATCAAGTGTTCTCTGTTGGAACATGTGATCGAAAATCAAACAAGTGCGTTATAGAAAGTGTACTTGCTTAAATCTTTTTTGCTACATTTCTATCAGCTATTTGTGGGGAAGGAAACTACGGAGCAGGGGGAGGAACCAGTTAACTCAGGGAAGAGGAAGCTCACTCTCAACAATATGCCTTTTTCCTTGACGTGCATACTTCACGAAAATTACATCTTGGCAGATCCCACTGCTGAGGAAGAATCCATTATGGATTCATTCGCCAGACTTTGTCTTTTTACAAGCCAGGGGGACCAGTTCTTGCCTCTATGTCAGCTCTGCAGGTTAGCTTTTGTTCAAAGACTTTTGTTCCACACTAAAATAGATTTTATTTTTCTCTTCAACTTTTTTGATTTGTCAATATTTTTGCATGATTATCTACCTACTGTCAGATTGCCAAAGAGATTTTATATTAAAGAGCTCTATTCACGATAAAGCTCAGAACCATGTCAATGAGTACATATTTCATTCTCTTCTGCCTGAAACAATATGCAGACACTTCTTGGAACACTTAAATGTATTTGTCTGAATAATGATGATCACTCTATAAAAGAAGGTACACTATGGTTGCCGGACTACGTTGCATTAACAAGGCAAAGAGCGAAGGAACTTCAGAAGATTCTGGATGAGGCTGTTTCGGGAATGGAGGCTGACTAAGAAATAGTTATGTCCCAAAGGAAGAAATTAGTAATCTTAAAAAAGGAAATTGGTGAATTTTAGTCATACCAATAAAAGAGCGATTGTGTTCCATTTTGTTCTATCTTTTGACAGTTGTTTTAGATTTTTCCTTAAGAGAACGTTGACGTGGAGTTATAGCAATTTTCACGTTCGGTCAATGCCAATTCAATCATTATAATTGATATATTTAACCCAATTATTGTTGAAAATTTATAAGTGGACTCATCCCACATCGAAAAGATATATGTGGATAAAGTGAGCTATATAGAAAGATAGGGCTTATAATCTAGTACCTTAAGGTTTTGGGTTGAGATATGATGTCCTAGTTGTATATGGGCTTATTTAGATTCGGTCAAATTTTTTTCCTATTTTTGTTCGGATCTCAATAATTGAATATCTTGAATAAAAACACGAATCTTAAAATAAACAATCGTACCTAATTCATTTTTCCTGTTGAAACCTGATAAGCTTTTCCACATGTCAACTATGAGTTGTTCACTTTTTCAGCCTTTAACGATATCTACAGAGCAGTTTCTCAACTCTTGAGAGGAATTAAGCAGAAGTGCTAGCTCCCTGATGCTTAATCCTATTTATAGAAAAAAGCATTAGATTTTAAAATTTTTATTAAAATTAAATTTCTTAATTATAATTAAAGTCATGCTCTAATTATAATTAATTTAATTTTAATAAAATCAAATATCTCATATTTGATCCATAAAGTTTCTCAAACTTTATAATTAAGTCTAACTTAATTAAAATTAACTTTTTTTTTCACAAGTTGCACTTTAATGTGTGACCCAATAGGTTTCTAATATATTGACAATGATTATAAATTTTAATTCTAATTCATAATTAGAATTAGATAAATTAAAACTCTTTTTAATTTATCTTTAATTCTCCAATTAAATGTCATTTAAATATCCTTTTTGTAAAAAATTGCAAAGGGAAGGCTACGTATATTGATGACCCTCCTTCGACCATCGCAAAGCGAAGAGCCTTGTGCACGGAGTATGTTGACTTTTAGATCAAGATTGACGTCTAACAATATGTCATGACCACCCAAATATCAATAATGTCTAAGTAGTTTGACTTAACCTGTCTATACATGGTTATAATGTTTAATTTAATCATTTAATCATCCAATATTCCAATTGGACAAAGTATGGATAAAGTGTCTACTCTTTTTATCCAATCATGTTCATTCTTGCTAATTAGTAATTGATTTATACTTGATATTTGAAAGCATCTTTCAAATGTGAATTCACTCTGGCCAGAGAATTCTACAAATCACTACTATCAAGAACAGTAGAACATTCTTTCTAATTACTTTAGATTAAAGAATTCTTTATTAACTTAAGTATCTCCGTATGGTTCATACTGCATCTAAGTATTGTCGACTGAATAATCTTAGGACAGGTCAGATGTAATTAACGTAATACATAAAGATAAAGAATGCCTTTTTATTAATTAAATAATAATGTCACACATCAAACTACAACCAACCAATTAGCTGCAAGGGCATAAACTAACAATCTCCCACTTGCACTAAAGTCAATCAACTATGTATATAATACCATATCCATCCATATGTCGATTGTGTCTCTTCTGAGACAATAGCTTAGTGAGAGGATCTACAAGATTCTTTTCAGTGGGAACTCGCTCTAATACTACGTCTTTCCACTCCATTATCTCCCTGATTAAGTGAAACTTCCCGAGTACATGTTGGGACTGTTGATGATATCTTGGTTCCTTTGCCTGGGCAATAGCACCATTATTGTGACAATACAATACTATAGGCCTAACAATGCTAGGAACCACTCCAAGTTCAGTGATGAACTTCTTGATCTAAACCGCTTCCTTTTCTGCCTTTGACACTAAAATGTATTCTGCTTCAGTTGTTGAATCTACAATGGTTGGCTGTTTGGAACTCTTTCAACTTACCACATTATCATTTATAGTGAAGATGTACCTTGATTGTGATCTACTATCATCGGGATCTTATTGGAAACTAGCATCTGAATATCCTTGAACTCTCAGTTCAGCTCCTCCACAGACAAAAAAAAATCACCTTTAATTCTTCTCAAGTACTTTAAGATGTTTTTCATAATTGTCCAGTGACACTCACCTGGATTAGCTTGAAACCTGTTTGTTATGCTCAAAGCATAAGAGACATTTGGTCTAGCATATAGCATCACAGACATGATTGATCCAATTGCAGAAGCATATAGAATATAATCCATTTTATCTTTCTCCTCTTATGCCTGTGGACACATACTATGTGAGAGAGAAATCCCATACGACATGGGTAAGAATTCCCTCTTGGAATTCTCTATGCTAAACCTCTTTAGCATTTTATCTATATACGTGGATTGGGACAACCAAAGCAACCTCTTTGATCTATCTTTATAAATCTTTATTCCTATAATATAGGTTGCTTCTCCCAAATCCTTTATGGATAAGTTCTTGGATAACTAAATCTTTACAAAATGAAGCATAGGAATGTTGTTTCCAATCAGCAATATGTCATTCACATATAACACTAAGAAAATAATTACACTCCCACTAACCTTCTTATAGACACCTAGTTCATCCACATTTTTGATAAAATAAAACTCATTGAGCAAAATGGATATTCCAACTCCATGACACTTGCTTAAGTCCATAAATGGACTTTTGCAACTTGCATACTTTATTAGGAAATCTCTTGGATTCAAAACCTTCAGGTTGTGTCATATACACATCCTCCTGTAAATTCTGGTTGATAAATGCTATTTTGACATCCATAAGCCAGATTTCATTTTTTAATATGCAACTACAGCTAATAAGATCCTTATAGATTTTAGCATAGTTACTGGTGAAAAGGTTTTATCAAAATCAACTCCTTGTTTTTGTTTATAACCTTTAGCCACTAACCTCTCTTTGTACATGTGTACATTACCATGTCAATTTTTCTCTTAAAAACCCACTTGCATCTAATAGGTACAATACCAGTACATCATATGTATCAAATCGAGGTTCTTGTTGTAATAGTTGGTCTCCAAACTACTAAAGGCTAGTGTGTTAGAATACTGAGTCATATGAGTTACATCATTATAGAATGAATTTGATGCAATTAGGAGATAATTTTATGATTTCATCATATGCATAATATTAGCATACACACATGAATTATGATTTTAAAGAAAAGAAATTGCAAACATTTTATATGCACTCAATTGACATGTTCCGGGGTATGAAAGTTTCAAAACAATTGTGCCACAATTGTGCATTTCTAATGTCTTGTATTTTAGATTATCAATAAAAAGAATTATTAGAGTATAATTAGTAATTTGGAGTTAATTGTCACAATTTAATTATATATGTAGCCTAGGAAAAATTTCAATTAGTAAGTCAAGTTGACATGTGGAAATTTAGGATGACTAAGCCTATAAAATGAGTGACAAATGGCTTAGGAATTTAGTGACATTTAGCAGCTAAAAGAGGGACATGTAGCTTACTTTAATGCATGACAAGTGTCCTTTAATGCATGACAAGTGTCCATGAATGCATGACAAGTGTCTTTAAAGGGATAATACTCACATTACACCTTAGACTTAAAACCTTGCATGCTTTTTTTTATGGTTGCCGTAGACACCCATCAGCCTTTCCCTCTCATTGCCGAAACCACCTACTCCCTCCATGTTCTTGAAATTTTCTTGCATGCATGTGAGACTAAGCAAGCTTGACTTTTGAGATGGCATTCAAGCTAATTAAGTAAGTAAAATACTGACCTATTGTAGTAGATGTTAGCAAAATTTTTATTATGGTTAATTAAGGATGAATTGAATGTGATGTTGGTGCTGCAGATATGCTGGAAAATGAAGAATGAATGGGTACTTTTCTGTTCTGTTTTTACATGTACGAAAACAGTAACTTATGGGTTGTTGTATGGATGATTTAAGTTGGGATTTGAAGTAGAATTGATGAAGAATTCATGCAAAAGATGGGTGGTATAAAGG
>JAOQMM010000009.1:4620207-4631365 GCA_027563515.1 Erythroxylum platyclados | reverse complement strand
TTAAGCGAGAGTAAAGCCGAGGCTGTGTGATTTAATTAAAACGTCGACGTTTTATTTGGGAACAGGACTGGAACAGTAATTCTGGAACAGGTGATCTCGTGCCTGTGAAGAGAGCCTACAAAGTATCAATTATCATTTTAAAAAAAGGTTTTTTTTTATTTTCTATGATGTATTTCAATGCATTCCTAATGCTTTCCTAAATACTTAGGATAAATTCCAGTTAAGAAAATTTTTGTTACACATATAAATCTTCACTTACAAAAATTCTTCATTGGATACACATATCACTCGTATAATAAATTGAAATTTATGTTATAGTTTTACTTCTTGATATGTCAATTATAAAATCTTGGTTAAACACCAAAATTTTCTAATAACCATGCACATCTTAATGACCTATAAAATGTCTATTACAAATATATATCAGTCGTTTAATAAATTAAAGTGTCTATTGCCATTTTTTAAATAAAAAATAAAGTAGTATTAATCTAAAAATCAAATTGAGGATTTAATTTAAACTTCATATCATTAAACATAATGACTAAATCTACAAGTCAAAGTTGCATTTTATTATATGATAAACAATTTAAATTTGGCTTAATATTGAACAAGTTACACTAATATGTATAATCTTAAAGTTAAGAGCAAGGTTCACACGAGAAAAGGCCAATGTTAATAGAACTATTAGTAACTACAATCACTATATAAGATTTCTACATTATCACATTTTTGCTCATAAAAGAAAACATGTTTGAAAAACCGCCAGTAAACTTTTGATTAGGATTATAAATAGTTTGGTGCAAGTAAAGAATTTTAAAATCTTCATAATCATTTTAAGTGTCAGAAATTTTAAAATTTAATCTCTAAAACTATATTCAAAAAAATATATGTTTCATATTATATTAAAAATTCAATATAATACAGAACATAATTTTGGTTCTTTCAAGAAAATAAATAATATGTCTAAGCTAACCTACTCAAATATGATTTGTTACAACTTAAATGATTAATATTTTTTTACCAGACAACCTTATTTATGTAATCAATTTTATCATATCAAAAACATTCAAAAGATATTCGGCCACAAAAAATTAGAGTCAAATTTGAAAGGGAGGGAAAAGTAGTTCTTAAAGACTTTTTGGACATATATTTTATTAAATTATTGTTAACTATAAATTTATAAACACGAAGACCAATTAACAAAATTAAAGTTGGAAACACAATGAAGGTCATACGCTATATTAGAATACAATTGTTGCAAAAATTAATAGAAGACTTGATAACCTAAATTGAATACACTTACACCATCCATATAACTATATGCAATAAAAGATTATAGGGTCAATATTACAATTTCCTAATCCAAAGCCATCTATTATTTATCAGCACTAACAAAGTTATGTTAACCTAGTAAACAATAGGTCAATTTTGGATTATTACTTGTTAAAAATGTTCTTAAATAAAAGATATAACAAAAGGAGAGTTAAAGCAATTATATGCTATAACTTAGAAGTGCAATATGATATAAAAATCAAATGACAAATTCAAATATTATAAATACTTCTTAATGATTGAATTAAACAAGCTTATTACAATATCATATTTAAAAATAGCACATTGAGACATTTTTGTATTGGTAATACATTATTACTCCACTATCAATACAAATTGATAACAAATCAATATGTAGGAAGGTAAACCAAAAGTGTATTGAGATTTGAGAGATGCCGTCAAACTTAAAAATATTTGTCACGTTTCACTCTTACATATGATCGATGATGGTAACCAGTAACATAACAACTACATGTACTAAAATGAACCAAATATAATACAAGACTGGCCACCATCAGTTTGTAACTCTTTAAGGGACATGAAATTATAACCTCTCTCGCACATGCATAATACCAAGATAATAGTAAGTTCAAGAAAATCATAGAGTGTAAGAAAATAATTATACCAGTAATTCTTAAATCAAGGTAGAGATGACAGTAAATAATACTTGAGAAGGAAAGAGATGATAGATATAAATGAATTTCTATGTGCATAAGAAAGTAACAGCCTATTAAAAAAAAGTCACAAGAGAACTTGGTTATAGTTAAAGAGAATAAAAGAAGAGCCTCCAATTGAAAAAGAAAAAGTCGCTCAAATATTTCTTATTCTTTCTTTATTTTAACTTTTTTTTTCCAAAAATTGAATCATTTTTCTTTAAAAGACAAATATAATTTATCTAAAGTTCTTTAATTCAAAACTAAAAGTTAATGACCTTATTTTAAATAACAAATTTATATTTAAAATATTTAAAATTAATGAACTTAGATTTATAAAATGTTAAAATAATTAAATAATAATACATTATATTCAATTCTTTCTATCCAATACAAATTGATAAAATTTCATTCGTTATCTCAACTCGAGTATTACAAAATATCCAAAATACTAAATTAATGTTAATGATACAGTTTTCAATCAAGGTCTGGTTAAAAAGTTCACGGCACAATTCGATTCTGGATCTTCTTCATCTTTTTTCAATTCTTTCATTTCAATTCGAAACTCCCAGGATCCATATACAAGTCTCCGATAACGTACTAACCATATCACCGCCTCGATAATTGTAATTTCAGCTGGAAGTCGTATCAAGTTCTTTTCTTTAAAAAAGGACATCAACCATGTCAATTGCTATTCCATTGTGATTCAGAAGTAATGAAATCCATCAAACGAGCCATGCGCCATTAATAACGACAATTAAAGATACCAATCCAATAGATTATGATCTTCAACTATAACAACAGATTTTCTAATTTTGACTATAACATCCGTACCAAGATAATCTAAAAGCATTTAGACATTTAGAGATCCCATGACTTATGAAAGACATCTAAGGCTGAGAGTAACAATGATAATACCCCCAGAAAAATTGATATCAACAGACTTTCAGTCGGCTAAAATATATTTATTATAGAGCTGATAGAACATCATCTATGAAGAATTCTTTAAATCTTCTTTAGCAATGCTTCTAACATAAATTTCAGAGTATTGTCTCCATGACAGAAAAAAAATGTCTCAGTTGGCGACCATATTAGCCTAAACCCCTCCATCTGCAGATAAGAAAGGCTTGCATAATTCCCTTCAACTGCAGAAAAAAAAAGACTTCACAATCCCATTCATCTGCAGATGCAAAAAAGCTTGCATTTCAAACTATGATCTCTTTCGATATGGAATGATCCCAAAGTCCAATTGGAAGATGCTTTACCATCATTTGTACCCAATGATGATATAGACCATAAAAGAAGTCCTTACAGTCCAACACATGCTTACCTACCATATTAATATGATTGTGAAATTTCTAGTTCTGTGTGTGGCCGCAAGGTTTAACATACTCCAGCCAGCACATGAAAAGGCAGTGCATTAGGTCAACGCACTTAAGATTGATCTAATGCTTATATAACTTATAAAGAACATTTAATATCTGAATTGCTGATAGCACATCAACTATGATTACATATCCTCTACCAATTGGTTAAAATATCCTCTAGCAATTTCTCTAAGACACTTATCTGTAACACGCAGGCAAGAAATGGCTCAAAATCATGGCCTTCTAAAACCAATCTCCCTAATCAACATATAAACCTCACATTTGGAATGAATGTAATCTTTTGATGGAAAACAGATCCTAGAATAATCACTGGTAGAGGCTTGCTAAATATACATGAATTTAGAGATCATCAATGTTTTAGGATATATCCAACAAAGCACAACATCAGAATACAGAATTAGTACTAATACTGTTCCTTTGATGGGGGCCAAAGCGACTAACATTTACTTTAGTGTTTTGCTACAAATTTTGGTTTATACCGAACAGCACATAGAAAGGCAGTATTTCCCATGTTCACAGAGAACATGATAGCTCATATAATGTGAAAAAGTTCAGTTATCCACTTCATAAGCCTCTCGCATTTCATTTACTAGCTATACAAACAATAACCACAAACTTGAATCGAACCCCAAGTTTGATATTGAATAACAAAGAGGATACCAAGGATTTTCAATTCTATAACTCATTAAGTCTTTTGTGATATCATAGCATTAAATAAAATCCATCAACTTTTACTGAACACTTAAGTGGTATAGAACAATATAAAGAAGCAAGCACAAAAGCTAGGGAGCACCACCAAAAAATGGAAAAAGAGGTATATATAAGCTACTAATATAAGAAAAGGCAGTAACCCACTCTTAGAATTGTCAATGACTAGCACAGCAACAACAAAAGAAAACTTGTCTACAACGCGGACGAAATTGACCAATTAAGGCATTACTGTAAAAAATGGCAACATATAATCTAACGTTCACCGCTTACTCTAATAAAATAGAATCCGAATATCACCAGCCCATCAAAAATCCTTCAATACATTCCTCTGCTGCTATTGAGAATCGAACCAAGCGTCCCCAAAACCGCAAAAGCAAGAAGGGGGCTGACATCAAGAGTATCAAAAATGGGAGGAATTATGTTCCTAAACAAGTTCAAATAGGGATCACAGAGGTCCCTAATTGCCGATAATGGTTGTCTGTCCCAAGGGATATTAGGGAACCAACTAAGCAAAACCCTAACCATCAAAACCCCGCTGTAAATATCCAGCCACTTGGCCAAACCCGCTGCTACCACCGTCAACGGTGTGTTCAAGTATCCTCTGGGTCGGTCTTTAAGTGCCGCGAAGAAAAGGGGCCTCACCGAATAAGCTAAGCTGCCCAGTTGATTTGTATTCGGAAGAACTGAAATTCCTTGAGCAAAATTGAGTAGGGAGTTGAGGAATACCCGCGATAGAGAGAAGACTACGGTTGCAATGCTCGTGACGGTTCGCGTAGAGCCAGTGAGGAGTGATTGTGGGTCGCTGGACGGAAAGAGGGTCACTGTTGGGTTGGTTAACGAAGCTGAAAACCTAATCCTAGGTTGTTTCGGGGTGAATAGACTTGTTCTGGTGTTATTCAAGGGAATGTATTGCGGTTTGGGGGATTTTTGTGATGGATGTGAGATTGAAAGAGCGGCGGCGGCGGCTTGTGGTGATTGGGACGGAGAACGACAGAGGTTTGTTGCAGACTGAGAGAAGAGCATGAAAGCAGCCATGTTGGTGAGAGGGAAAAACAATGGCACCAATGCAACCGGATATGCGCCTCACAAGGACCGATCTTACGAATCGGATTAAATAATTAAAAGCTGACCGACTGACTCGGAGGATTTAATATATTAATTAAATATCTCAAAGATTCTCATAAAATTTACTCAAATAAAAATTATGAGATAATTAAATCAACTATTAAATTAAATCAACTATTAAAATATCTTAGTATTTCGCCTACAATGATGATAAAAGAATCATAGAGTGTATATTATAAATACGTAAAAATATTGTATGATAATTTTATAAAATTTTAAATATATATAAAAAATAACTATGTTTAATGTTAATCCCTATTACAATTTTTGATAAACTATCTTAAATTCTTTCAAATTTTAAAATCTTTTCTATTAAATTTCCATTAAATAATAACAATAAAACATATGTGATATAACACATCATACATAGACTAATCAAATGCCACTAATATAATAACTCAGTTTAATTGTTAAACTCGAACAGAACTTTAAATTTAATTAGTTCGGTTCATATTTAAAAGTTGAATTGTATTGTTACATAAGCAGTAAGTGATTTGTTTGTATGTGAAGTTCATATCACATGTATCTTGTCATTATTTTTTAATCAAAGTATTAGAGAATGGGTTTTTCTAAGTTTTTCTAAAAATTTGAAAACTACAAAAATTTGAAAGAATTTTTTAAAGTTTATTAAATTATACAACAGTTCTATCTTTTAATTTTAAATATATTAAAATTTGTTTAATCCAAAATCAATTGTTTTAAGACACCTTTATAAAATTAAAAATGTTTAAAAACTAATACATTGATGTACACATTAGCCAATCTAAGGTTATAAGTAACAAAAATAAAAATCATTAAGCCTTTTTTATGCCTTAACCTACTTTGCTTTATGGTATGAATTCGTTCCAGCTCACACCCTAATATAAAACTTGTCTGACTAAAAATCTTCATTGCTAGCTTTGTAATTTTGAGATACTGTTTCCAAAATCTCATCGTTCATATGCAATTTATATTATATGTAATGTATAATAACATGTAAATTTTAAATTAGTAACTTTAAGAAGCATACGGTTTCAAATGTGATAATTGAAGTATGAATTAATAAAATACTAAAACTTTTTAAACTATTCTTGAAGTTTCGCTGTTTTCACAAATAATTTTATGCTCAATGTATGAAAAAGACCATTTGAAGTTTTTGATTGATTAAAAAGCACATTGCAATTTACAAAATTAAGATATAAGAAATACGTTATTGCATGATTTTTTTCTTTTGAATACTTATTTTACGTATGATCAATTATTTGAACTAAGGTTCATACAAACTTTTCTTATTCTTACAAAAAAAGTCCATAATTATTCTCTTTACCCTAACTATGCCATTATATATATATTCAAGAAAAGGTCTTTTGTTTGAAATTATGGTACATATTAACTTCACAAAGACAATAATTTTAACTATCTCAAATATTTTTTTCAAAATTTTCTATCTAATATGATAGAACTTAACAAATTTTTTATTGTATTTTTTGATAATTTTTGAGAAGTTAAATGTATATATGTAACAAATTTTTACAAAACATCTTTGTGTTTAAACATACTTTTCAATATAATGAAGATAGTAGTAAAATGATTCACTGGAATATATGCACAATTTCTTTCCACTCAGGTTGTTTTCTCAATCAAGACATAGAAATAAGGTAACTATAAAAAAAAATAGGGATAACTGATCCTAAAACATCTCATTTTTTAGAATTTTTTCAATTCAGTGCTTAAGCTTTTAAAAATTTCAATTTAATGACCAACTTTTTAAAACCTTAACAGCTCAGTTCAAAATGTTAGTAGGTTAGTAATTTACTGATTTGACTAATAAAATTTTTGTTGTTCATGATATATCAGTATCCACCAAAAATAATTCTCTTTACTCTTAACCAATATTTTTCTATGTAGACATCTACTTATTATGAATAACAAAGATTTTGATTGTCAAATCAGTAAATTACTAACGAAACTAATGTTTTAAACTAAGTTGTTAGAGTTTTAAAATGTTAGTTACTCAATTAAAAATTCATTTATCAAACTAATAATTCTTATTCTTTTTATCTCAAATCTTTAGTTGGAAGATAAAAATGTTGAAAATGTTAGGAAACACAAACCATGAAGAACTATCAACAAACTTAAGGACTAATTTTTAGTCATTTTCGATTTTATTGTTCCGAATTTGTTTTAAAATAACTAAAAACAAATAATAATTATAAATTGACAAGATCAAAAATATTTCAATCAATCAAAGCAAAAATTCAAATGTTTAAAGCATGTTTAAATAAGATTAGAAAATAATTTTTAAAGTTGATGAAAATTAATTAGAAGTCATGATTCTTCAATCGGCTTCTGTGAGATAAAAATCAACATAATGAATAAGAAAATTAGAGTTCTCTTAATCATATTCACCATTCTTTTCCATACACCACCATACTTTCTAGCTTGATCGTAAGATAGAATACATCAAGTATACATCAATTATGTTAAGCTCTCCCCTTCCATGTCTAGAGCATCTCCAAATCTTACACCCACTCAAACTCCTCCTTACTCTAGCCAAAGGAAAATCTCTCTAGAACCATTCACACCTTTGTCTTTGAAAACCATCTTTCATTTCAGGGATCTTTTAGTCTTTGAACATTTTCTAACCCTCCTTATTTCCTTTATTAGTAATGAACTTTTAAAAGCATTCCTGATAAAGTAATTTTTTGCCTCCACATGGAAAAACCTGTCACTAAGGAGCACCTAGACCTGAGAAGCAAGTGGCTCGACTATTTAGCCCCTCCCCCACTGCAAGGGGAAAGGAAAATAACTCCACCTCCTCTATACCTGAGCTAAAAACTATTCCTAAGACCTAGAAAATAGACGTTGGTGAATCTTCAGCTTCCTCCTTGTAGTATACTTCCCTAGCTACCTCAGATGATCGTACCATTATAGATCCAAAACACTATAATGGTTGGCTTTTTCTAGGATCGAAGGTCCTCATTCTAGATAATATAAAACTAGGCTATGCGTGCATAGAAATTAAAAAGCCTTCAAGAGGTTCTGATTTTAGAAGATGATAATGTTTTGGTCAATTTTGATAGTGTGAATGAAGCAAAAATAGTAATATAAGAGGGACAGTGGCACATATATAATATTACTTTGTTCCTTCAACTTTGGAGGCTTGGATTATGCTTAGAAAGGATTAGACATGAAAATGAACCTTTGTGGGTGAAATTCCACATTATTCAATTGGAATACTAGTCCACTAAGGGGTTAAGTGCATTGGCAAGCTTTATTAGGAAGCCCCTCGGTATAGATGAGATTACAACCATTAAGAGAAGAATGGGGTTTGCCAGAATATGCATTAATGTTGAGCTCAATAAACAACTCCTAGAAGTTGTGCCTATTTTAAGAATTGGTGAAGGAGAATTAGTGGAAGACATGGTTCATGTTTCCTATAATTAGGGGCCTACTCTAAAATAACAAGCGAAAATGTGGGTACCAACTAGAAAAACAATTGAAGGAATTAAGAAGAAAGGTCTTGCATGGGGTAAGCAAGACAAAAGATAAAAGGAAAGGCTTATTTGAACCATAAGAAATAAATAAGGAGATAACAAGAAAAGTAGTGTTATTAGGAGGGACCAAATATGATCCCAAGCCTAATAAAGTAGAAGGAAATAAATGAAGTAGTCATCAAATTAACAAAATAAAAGATACATATGGGAACCAAACTTCAGATGAAGAAACTGACATTAGATTTAAAGAAGTTTAAGGAAACAAGAAAAGGAAATCAAGTAGGAAAAATAAACTTAAGGGCTCTAAACTCTTAAATTCTCAATTATGTCTATAATGGTTTGGAATATAAGGAGAATGAATAACCTCAATAAGCTAAATGCAATTAAAGATTTTATTCAGGAAGTAAGCTTATTTTATTAGGATTATTGGAGACAAAAATAAAGGAAGTGAACATGACAAAACTCATATTCTTAAGTAGCTTCTAGTCCTTCATCTTAAACACATTCACCATCAATATGGAAGGATTGTTATATCCTATGACACAAGGAAAGCCCAAGTGAAATTGATAGACTTAAGTGATCACATGATACACTTAAATGTTGAAGCACAATAAGGACAAGTCTCCTTTTTAGTAATAATAGTGTATGGAGCTAATATGAATTTTCAAAGAAGAGCACTATAGAGCAAGCTAGAATAAATACGCTCAACTCTACAAGGACCATAGATCATCCTAAGGAATTTTAATAGTGTTTTCACATGCATGACCTAATCGCTAAACAATAGAATTTATCTTTGAGCTTTAGTGTTATATTTTTGTCACATAAAACTCTTACAAGCTGTTTGGTTTGGTGGAATAGATATTCCATTACATACGTATTCCTAAAAATGAGTTAACAATTTGTTTAGTTTGTAAAACTTACACGGAATAAGCATTCCTTACCTTTACAGAATAGCTAAAGTCCATCTCCACCTATCTTTAGCTATTCCGAGAATAACAGCCTTGTTTCAAGACATTTTTATCCTTCATCACCGTCTCTACCTCGCGTCTTTCCTTCATCACGCGTTCACTTCTTCCCTCTCCATAAACTTTTCAATTCACCCTCTCTACCTCGTGATTCTCTTCTCTAGAACACTCTCTCTTCAAGCCAACCCTGCCTTCTACCATCTGTAGTCTCTTGTCGGTAAGTTATTCCTCCTTTTATCGTTTTTGTTTTTCTAAGATTGCCATGGGTGAGGGGTTTTTGTTGATGGGTTTCAATTGGGTGAGGGATTAGGTTTTGTTGGTTTCATGCGTCTTCTTCTTCTGGGTTCTCCACTGAATCTTTGCGTTTTGGGTTCTGGGTTTTTTTTGGGTTTTGAGTTTCTGGTTGCGTTTTGGAAATCATATCTTTGCGTTTAAAGTTCTGGAATTATATCTCCCCTTGTACGCATCTGCTGCTTGCATTTATGTTTGTCTGTTTAATATTTCTTAGATCTGAAATAAACATAAGGCTTGCGATTATGATTGCGTTTGCGTTGGCGTTTGTATCTTGTCCCATGGTTTGTGTGTTCTGAAAAACTAAAAAGAAGAGTAAGGCATATGATTCGTATGGATGAAAAACTAGAAAGTGTAGAGTTGGGCCCTCGTTTTCTCTTCAGCAGTCAAAATGTCGAAGCAAGGCCGTGGTGGGTCAGCAGGAAACAAGTTCAGGATGTCACTGGGTCTACCAGTGGCAGCAACTGTGAACTATGCTGACAACACAGGTGCTAAGAACCTATACATCATTTCGGTCAAGGGAATCAAGGATGGTGTCTTCATGTACTTTGAAGATAACACTGGTGTTATCGTGAATCCAAATGGCGAGATGAAAGGTTCATCGATTACTGGCCCTATTAGTAAGGAGTGTGCTGATCTGTGGCCAAGGATTGCAAGTGCAGCTAATGCCATTGTTTAATTTTTTAAAGGACTATATTACTTCAAAAGGGGAGTTCTCTAGTAGTGACTATCTGTCTAAAAGGAGCTTTAGTTGTGATTGTGATTTGTGAAAGATAAGATTTTGCTGTGGATTTTTGTTTCACAGGATTCTATAAGATTGGCTGTAACTTTGATAGTTTATAATATCTCAATTAGTATCTATCAAAAAACGTGATCACTTCTCTGCATGCATACAATTTAATATAAACATTGGAAGCATACTGATTTTTTCAGTACATTGACTGAATGTTGAATTTTCTTAAATATAAAAAAAAAAGATGGTGTTGTATATTGGCTTGCGATGAGTGAGTTTTGCTTATCTTCCTCTCAATGCTTTTGTAGGTAATTAATAATAATAATAATAAGAAGAAGAAGAAGAAGAATACAATTATTAATAATAATAATTTTATTATTAATTATAAGGAATTTAATAATAAAATTAAAATAATTAATAAAAATAATAAATTAGAATAAGAATAAAAAATTAACAATAATAATAATAATAATAAGAAGAAGAA
>JAOQMM010000009.1:4592633-4620107 GCA_027563515.1 Erythroxylum platyclados | reverse complement strand
TCCAAGTTTACATTTTCAAACCAAACACTGGAATAGAAATTCTTTAGCAGTAAACCAAACAAAGTAATACCTATTCCCATTCTATTCCTCATCTATTATATTCCTAAGAACAACTATTACATTCCTTCTTTATTCCAGCAGGTGAACCAAACAGGCCATTAATGCACTTCTCCATTTAAGCTACCCTAATCTGATATAATGAACAATGTTCTTATCAATCCCTCAATTGCTTTGGATAATAGTTATAACTTCTAAACCAAACTTTACCTCCACATTGGAAGCCACCTTATGTCCTGAAAAGTTACACTATAAGTACTCAATCTTAGTCCAACTCAATTTAAAACCTTTCAACTCTAACATATCCATCCAAAGTTGTAGATTTACATTGACACCCTCTTTTGTCTGATCCATTAAAACAATGTCATCAGCAAAACATACACCAAGGCATCTCCCTTTGGATATTCTTGGTGAGCTCATCCATCGCTATTACAAACTAAAATGGGCTCAATGAGAAACCTTGATGTAGCCCATTATTCTCTCCTCTTATCATCCTTACTCTAGTCTTTACACCTTCATACATATCTCTAATAACCCATATTTAGGTCATAAGAATTCCCTTAACTTCTAAACACCTCCAAATGATTTTCCTAAGTACCATGTCATAAGTCTTCTCTAAGTAAATAAAAACCATATATAGGATAAGTTGCCTTTCCCTGAAATATTCCATTAATCTTTTAAGGAGATGTAAAGCTTCTGACGTAGACCTTCTTAACATAAAACCAAACTGGTTCTTTAAGATAGGTGCATTGTTTCTCGCTCTTTTCAAATTAAAAGGTAATTAAATGCAAATAGGTGTTTAGAGTTAAGATGAATCATGATGGATCTATTGCTCACTTAAAGGCTAGAATGATTCTTTAAGGATATGTTTTGACTTAATGTGTGGATTTTTCTAAGAATTTCTCAATGGTTGCCAAGCTTACTTCTATCAGATTATTCATTTGTCTAGTAGCTACCTTCCATTAACCTCTTTATCAACTTAATGCTAACAATGCATTCCTTCATATAGTGACTTGTAAGAGGAAGTTCACGTGGAGCAACCATCAACATTTATTGATCAATGAGAGTCAAGGAAAGTATGAAAATTACAAAATTCACTATTTAGTCATAAAAAATAAACCTATGCCTAGTTTGGGAGTTTAATGATGTGATTGATTTTTTTTTACAAAGAAGTGCGTATGATCACTCAATATTCTCTAAAGTATCTATGGATATATTTGCTTAGTTGTATATATTGATAATATAACAATTACTAGTTATTATAATATTGGTATTGATATATCACAAACTTTTCTTGGCATGAGGTTTCGGACAAAGGAGATAAGTCCCTTGTATCTCGATGAAGTGTAGAATATAAATGTCATGCAATAGCATAAGTAACTTATGATGAAATTTAGGCTAGTTCTATCAAGTTTAGGCCTCCAAGTCCAAAGCCTAAAAAAAATTTTAATTAGATCTAAACTTGGTTCCCAATCTAGTTAAATTAGGTTTTGTCCATTAATTTCAAATTGAATTTGAACCTTTTTGTTTAGCCTAGATGAACCTTTATTAGTAAATCCCATTAAAAGAAATTCTACTCCCAAAGGCATTGGATGAATTAATCCCAACAAATTATCAAATTGAGCTTTTAAAAATAGTTTAAAATTATATTTTGTTGTAAATTATATTGGTGCATCATTCTAATTAATTTCCTCAATTCCCACCATTCACATCTCCATCCTAATTATTGAGAAGGATTGACCTTTCCTCAATTTGAAATTCTTACTAATCATAGTTAAAGTATTTTTTTAATATCTTATATTAAGCAAAGTTGTGTATGAATATAGAGGAACATTACACATTTAGTGAACTTCTTGCTCTAATAAAAAATAGTTAGAAGGGACAAATAAATAGGTGAGTCATGAGTATACAATTGTGAAATATTTTGAGCTTAGATTTGAAAATCAAGCCTACTTTAATTTATGCATAATTTGGACTATTTAAAATTATATATATCAGATTTAGTAAAATCAGAAATTAAAATTGTGATTGAATCAAATTTTTACATAAAAAAAGTTACATTTATCATCCAATAAATATTCATGATTTTTTATATGTTCCTAAGGTACCTTGTAGAACTTTTTTTTTTTTGAAAAAGGAAAATAAATATATTGGCCTTAAAAGGCATTGAAAAACACTGGAATTACAAATGTGCCTCTAAATGTTGTAGTATAAGTTGAATTCTCATGCTTCATACTTGCCAATTGAATTTTGTTATGGAGCTGAGTTTGTGCTTTTCCTTGAATAGAGAGAAATTCAACCTTGTCATCTCAAAGAACCTGTTGAACATAGCTTCCATGCTTAGGGGTTGATCAGAGAAAATGCAACAGTTTCTTTCTTCCTATGAACGAGTTACCAACTGTGAAAGGGCTACGTTGAATACCTAACCATCTCCTTAATTTCAATCCTTTAACGTCATATATCATTCAACTGTTTCATCTCCATGTAGCTTCTTATTTCTAAACGATAAAGACAAACAAATAATGAATTAATGGGCCTAATTGATATGTATTGGGATTAATGAGGCCTAAGTAGAAATGATGCACTTATCTTAGAAACAAAGGAAACAAAGGAACATACAATATTTTTTTCTTTCAGTAACTTTAAGTTTGTCTGGACTCTATACCTTCCCATAACAAAATAAATGATGATCCTTAAGGTAGATCAAATCATAACTATTCTTTGTAATATACTGTATAAAAGACTTTCAAATTACGTTTTGAAAGGCTTAGTGTTAAGGAGTTATCCTAATAAAGCTAATTCAACATAAATCCCCTCATCGAAACCTCTTAATCTACCAATACATTCACATATTTATCATTCTTATCCATAAACCAACTGCTGTTCTTCCACTTTTGTGGATTAATAATTTAATTCAGAAAACGAGCTGATAGGATAAATATTTGTACTCACCTTTAATATACATTGATGACAAACGTTAAATAATAACACTGACTAGTATACACATACGCATATTTCATCACTTTCTACTACGAGGACTTATTCAAACACTAATATTTGATAGTTACCTGTTTTGTTCTAAAATTATAATGCTTAATTACAATTTTTAAAAGTTTAAGCCCAAATAGTAATTTGTTCTTCTCCCAAATGAATTGGACGATAAAGACTATTCTTAAAGGTGAAACCAATTATAAACCCTGTAAGACATAAATTTTCAAAAAGAATATACAATCTTAAGGAAAGCATGAAAAAAAAACTCTTAAAAAGATATGGAAATGGGGGAAAAAATATGAATTGTCAAAACATATAAACACAAATTATACGGAAAACGATGTAAAAAAAGAAACTAAATAGAGATGCAGTCCCACCATTGCGAAGCTAATATGTAATGAAAAAAATAGATATGAGAGAAAGAAAGGGCCAAAGTTTTGTCAAATTTGATTTTTTTTTCATGTAATATTAGTAAGGTTGAACTCGAAATTTGTTTTAATTATTAGAACTCAAGTAATAATACTCACAAGATCAACAAAATCAGTCAACTAATAATAAACCACTCAAACAATATAGATGACTAAAGATAAATTGGACACAAGATTTAACGTAATAACATGTGAGATAAATTGATAATAAATTCACTAAATTCAAAAATAGCATGATACAAGCATTTAAATTTTTTAGCAAAGAGCACCTCACAAACAACCACAATTAAAAAGTTCTTTTAACTCTCTCTAAAGCTCTCTCTTTTGCTAGCACTCTTTTAAAACTTTTTCTCGTGTCCTTTTCCACCATGGCTTGAAGTCCTTTAAAGGTCTCAAACACATGGTTTTTTTTTTTCAACATAAAGTCTCAAGTCTTGCATATAGCATCATTGATAAAAGTAACAAAATACTTATTACATCCTAAGAAATTTATCTCTATTGGACCACATTAGTCGGAGTAGTCTTCCTTCTAGTAGACATTTTATTAAAATAAACTTAATGTTGCTTTCTAGTCACGCGATGACCACAAGGATTGAGGGAAACTGTAGTCTTCGTAGGGATAAGTGATTTGACAACTAGTAACTTGATACCTTTCTCACTAACGTATGGACAATCTATGACAAGCAATTGTTAATGCTGCTTTAGATAGCTTACACTTATCATCCCTAAAAGTGTGATGATATCTTTCTTGGTCAAGCACATTTATAGTTAATAAATTGATAAGCAAGTCTAGAATGTGTTGAAAAACCTCTTAAGGTTAATATGCACCCAACGTCAGTCTGAACTCAGATGTCATTCATGCCAAAGATGCTAGCAGAACTCTAATTTTCCATCTTCATATTTCTAAAATCACCACTCCTATAATTTTTGAAGAATTCCATATTTGGAATACAATGATAGGAAGGCTCTTTATCAATAAGTTACTCAAAATCTGAGTGAATAATATGGAGACACTTAGTAGTCACACAAATTAATGACACCTCATCATCTATGCTTGAGGTTGTTACCGTAGTGTTATTGTCATCTCCATCTCTCTAGTTGTCTTGCTTCCTCTAGTCTCTCTTTCACTTGTAGCAGAACTTCTTTATATGACCAAGTTTGGTGCAATAGTGAGATGTCATGGTCTCCTTGATATCTCTAGACTTCGATCTGCTCTTAGATTTACCTTGCCTTTTGGAACTTCTACTTTTTTTTCTTCCTTTTTTCTTTACCATAAGAGCATGCATGTTGTCGACACTAATCTTCTTCCTCCTAATCCCTTCACTGAACATGCTCTCTTTGATCACATCTAAAGAAAGCACACTATCTAAAGTAGAGTTATTGATAGTCACAGCCAAAATTTTCAAACTATCTAGCAAGGAACTCAATAGGAGCAAGGTTTATAGCTCATCATCAAGGATGATTTTTATGGTGATTAACTTCATTGAACATGCTCTCTTTAATCACATCAAAAGAATGCACATCATCTTAATTAGAGTTATTAATAATCACAACCAAAATTTTTCAACTATCTGAAAAGGAACTTAACAAGAAGAAGGTTTATAGCTCATCATCAAGGATGATTTTTGTGGTGATAAACTTGTTCATGATATCCTGAAAATCGCTAAGATGCTATGAAATTGACTTTTCATCCTTCAACTTTACATTCACAAGCCTTTCTATTTAGGAGGCCTTGTTTTGAATGGTGTTCCTCTTATAAAGACCCTCCAATTTCTTTCACAACTTGAAAATATTTATCTGTTGGAACATGTTGTTAAATATTCTAAGATCAATCCAATGTCTAATAGTTTCCAAAGTTTTATGCTTCACATTTTTTTCACTATTTATCTATCATCTTCTCCAACTTAGACTAGAAAACATTTTCTATACTTTTATCCATATCGATTAGATCATAAATACCCTTACAGTATAGGAGATCTTCCATCATAGGTCTCCATATTAAGTAGTTGATCGATGTTAACTTCATTGTAAAGCTATTATCACTCTCCATATCTAAGACTCTGAAACTAATTGTAAGGAATCAAGTAATAACATTCACAGGATCAATGAAATCACTCAACTAATAACAAATTACTCAAACGATAAATATGATTAAAGGATAAAGACCTAAGTACAACTAATCCAAGGATAACGACCCAAGGATGTGGTACATAATCACTTGCTAATCTGAGGCATAGATAAATTTTATACTCCATGGATCTATCATACGAGCGTTTTGAAGCAAGTATAGCTAGAAGTGTTGATACAAGGGATGATGATAGTAACAATAATGATGTAAAGGTTGTGATATTAATGACGATGGTGATGATCAGATTGGAGAGATGTTAGAGGATTTGGAGAATTATATGGAGATTGTGAATGATACTAGTTTGCCTAACATAATTGGTTGTATTACAGAAGATAATTTTGCGAAGTTATTGAAAGTTGCTCTAGAAGAATTATATCCAAGGTGCTCGAAATTCTCACAGCTATCTTTTGTTGTCAAGTTGTTGCATTTGAAGGTATATAATAAATGGAATAACAAATCTTTTAACATATTAGTTGACTTGCTTAATGATGCATTACCTATTGGACACAAATTGCCCAAATCTTAATATGAAGCAAAGAAATTGTTAAGGCACCTTGGATTAGGATATATATCAATACATGTTTGTAAATATGATTTTACTATATTTTGGAAGGATAGTAAAGATCTTGAAAAATGTCACATTTGTGGTACATCAAGGTGGCAAGTGGATGATGGGAAAGGGAAAAAGATACTGCATAAAATCTTGAGAATTTCCCTATTAAGTCACGACTACAAAGGCTTTTTATGTCAAACAAAAACATCCATAAATATAAGATGGCATAAAGAGAAATGAATTGATGATAACATTATATGTCATCTAGTAAACTCAAAGGCATAAAAAGACGTTGATGGAAAGTTTCCATGGTTTGTAAAGGATTGTCGTAATGTTCGACTTTGTTTAGTTTCTGATGGATTTAATCCATTTTGTAATATTAGTACTTCTTACAGCATGTGGCCAGTAATTCTTGTGCCATACCTCCATAGAAATGTGTGAAGGAGCCATTTTTATTATTGCCTTTACTTATTCCAAGACCTACTACTCTTGGTAAGGATATCAATGTATACATACAACCACTAATTGATGACTTAAACCATCTCTAGGAGGTTGGATTAGAAACTTATGATGTTGTTGAAGTGAAACATGTATAATGCACGTAGCTGTTTTGTGGACTATAAATGATTTTCTAGCTTATGGAAATTTGTCTAGATATAGTATTAAAGGGTATATGGCCTAACCTGTGTATAACCATCAAACTCATTCAATGAGGCTACAAAGTAAAATATGTTATATAGGGCATCGTTGTTACTTGGAACATGGGCATAGATGGCAAAGAAGCAAATTGTTTAATGGCAAAGTAGAACATAGTGAAGCTCCTTTGCATTTGTTGAGTGATGATGTGGTAGACCAACTATCACATTTGGGTGAGTTTACACTTGGTAAACACCTAAGTAATAGAAAACGAAAGCGAAGTGTTGTTGATCTTAATTGGAATAAAAATATATATTTTTCATTTGCCATATTGGAAGGAATTGCTATAAACATTTATGAGAATAATTTAGGTACTTTGATGGGAATTGATGGCAAATCGAAAGACATAATTAAGGCTAGATTAGACTTGGAAGACATGAATATAAGAAAATATTTGCATTTG
Organism: Erythroxylum platyclados; assembly: GCA_027563515.1. Lineage (NCBI taxonomy): Eukaryota > Viridiplantae > Streptophyta > Magnoliopsida > Malpighiales > Erythroxylaceae > Erythroxylum > Erythroxylum platyclados. The sequence continues at coordinate 4,612,851 of JAOQMM010000009.1, read as the reverse complement.
AAAAGAAGAAATGATGGGTCATACATCATTCCACCTGCATGTTACAACATGTTAAAAAAGGAGAAGCAAACTTTTTGTCAATTTCTCAAATCATTCAAGTTTCCTTATGGGTATGCATCTAAAATAGCCCGCTATTTCAATGCTAATAAGGGAAAAGTTTCAGGGTTGAAAAGTCATAATTGTCATGTACTTCTATAATGATTACTTTTTGTTTGAATACGTGGGTGTTTACCAAAGGATATGTCTGTAACTTTGGCACAATTGGGTGAGTTTTTTAAGTAAATATGTTGTAAGACAATGAAAGTACAAGAGGTCGGAAAAATGAAAAAAGACATAGCTTTATTCTATGTAAGGTTAAACTAGTATTCACCCCATCTGTTTTTAATGTTATGGTGCATCTGGCAGCCGTACGAGGCAAAACTTTGTGGACTGATTCAATTTAGATGCATGTTCCCCATTGAAAGGTAATTTATATTAACTTCTACTTTTTTTTCTACTTTTTTTTCTTAGGTTGTTAGTTAGTAACAATTGTTAATTTTTATATTTTGTTTACAGTTTTAGGCTCTCTTAAGAGGTATGTGCGTAATAGAGCTTAACTTGAAGGCTCTATTACAAAGGCTTATATATCGAATGAATGCTTGACATTTTATTATATGTACTTAAATGATGTCGAGATAAGATTTAATAGAGAAGAACTTAACTTTGATTTTGATCAAGATGGTGGCTTATCAATTTTCTCCCAAAAATTTAGGCCACTTGGCTTCGAAAAATATGTGGCATTAACTGAAGACGAACTCAAAATTGGCCATTGGTATATTTTGAACAACTGTGAGGAAGTTGATTTATATAAGGAGTATGTATATTACTTTTCATCTTTCATATTTAAATATAGCTTTCAACCTATCTTTTCTTACATCTATTTACTTTTTTAAATAGAAAGCACAAAGATGAGATTAAAAGCAAAGGAATTGTTAATGTTGAAGGATGACATAAGATTAACTTCCCATCATGGTTTAGGACTTGAGTAAGTTATTTGTGGAATATTATGAACTGATGGCAATTTGTAGGTAAGAATAACTTCTAATTATATATTCTTTTACAGATGATACAGTTACATAACCGTAAATTGCTAGAGGCGATGACCCCATTATATGCTTTCGCATGTGGGCCTATATCTGTGGAAAAAAATATACAAGTTGCATTGATAATGGAGTTAGATCCCGCATAAAAGATCGTGACAATTGACTTAAAAGCCAAAATTATGGAGTTGTTGATGAAGGACAACATAACAACGATTTTATTGACTTCTATGATGTCATCTCAGAAATAATAGAGTTACATTACATCAAGGACAAAAAGGTTGTTCTTTTTAAATGCAAATGGTTTAATCTTGGTGAGAAAGGGATAAACATAAAAGTGAATGGCAATATTACTAGCATCAATGTTAGTAACATATGGTATGATAATGATCTTTTGTGCTTGCAAGTCAAGTGAAGAAAGTATTCTACCTTAACAACATCATATTGGGCAGCAATTGAAAAGTTGTTCAAAAGTTTCAATCAAAATGTTTTTGATTTTTGTGAAAGGTAAAATGGAGCAATGGGTGAGGATCGTGATTATGTATATCAAGAGATTAAATCGGAGCTAAATAATGGAGCCCTATAAATAGAAGACGCAGATATATCATTATTCCATAGGATAGATGTTAATACCAATATACTAGAAGCAAATAAAGTACAAGCCAATTTTTTCGCACAAAGAGATGAAGACTATATTGAGGATGAATTATATGACAATGTTGATACTTTGGCCGAATATAATAGCGACGAAAAATTGAATCATAATGCAATTAATGATGATAATTTTCAAGATCTTGTTCATGATGATTGAAGGTAACAAAAGTCTTCTTTACATTGTTTGAAATGTAATGTTGGTAACATTTATGTCAATGGGTATTTTTTATGTTTGAGCTATGTTAATGCAGATTGTTGATTATTGAGTTATATTAATGTGTGTTATTGATGGTTGACTTATGTTAATGCAGATTGTTGATGTTTAAGTTATAATAATGCGTGTTGTTGATGGTTGAGTCATGTTAATGCGTATTATTGATGATTGACTTATGTTAATGAGTATTGCTAATGATTGACTTATGTTAATGTGTTTTGTTGATGATTGAGTTACGCTAATGTAGATTGTTGATGATTGAGTTATGTTAATACGTGTTGTTGATGGTTGACTTATGTTAATGCGAATTGTTGATGATTAAGTTATGTTAATGCGGATTGTTGATGTTTGAGTTATGATAATGGATACTGTTGATGGTTGACTTATGTTAATGCGTATTATTGATGATTGACTTATTTTAATGTGTTTTGTTGATGATTGACTAATGATAATGCGTATTGTTGATGATTGAGTTATATTAATATGGATTGTTGATAATTACGTTATGTTAATACATGTTGTTGATGGTTGACTTATGTTAATGTGGATTATTGATGATTGAGTTATGTTAATACGGATTGTTGATGGTTGACTTATGTTAATGTGGATTGTTGATGATTGAGTTATGTTAATGTGATTAATGTTAATGATTGAATGTATTTTTGTAATGAAGATTAGATGTATTGCAATGTTAATAAAATTTATGTTTGTTTTTATAGATATCTAATATAATGAAACCTGGTAAAAACAAAGGGAAGAAGGTGGCAGGTTTCGAAATTGTAGAACAGAGGAAACTGGAACTTCAACCAGATCAATCAGTTCTTAAACAACAATAACATTAGACCTCAACCATCAATAAAATTAGTCAAGAACAACCTCATTCTTCCTTAAACAATAATGAATCAACTAATACAGAGGGATCTATAGGTTTGTTAATCTTTAACACCTACAAATATAATTATGCTCAAATATATATTAACATGTTTAATGCATATTTCTTATCATTATTGATTGTTGCCAGGTTCCAATATCTATATTAAAAAAAAGATATAGAGATATAACTAAAGGTTGTGAATTGCAACAAATGAATATTACAATGAATAGCAAGTTGTCAATATACATTAATACTTAAAAAGGTCGTCCTGTAGACAAGATCCACCCTGCAAAATTGACAAATGAGTTAGGGATTATTGCAAGAATAGAATTACCTTACCTGAAGTATACTAAGGACTTAAAGGAAGATAACTTGTTTAAAAATGTTTTGGATAAAGTTGCAGTAATTTTTCAATTTATTTAACTATATGAAATATTATTTCACTTATTTTAAGATTAATTACAATTTTACTTATTGTTCACAGATGAAATTGAATATTATCGATATCGAGAACTCAAATGTTTCAAACTGTGTGGCTTCATTGTTGAAACAAAGGCCCAGAGATTGTTGTTATAGGTCGCATCAATTTTATAAATATTTTCCTTCTGATGCGGAGACAAGGAGACATGTTTCAGAATGAATATCTCAAGAAAATTAGAATAATATTTGTGATTATTGGGCCTCTCCCAAAGTTCAGGCTTTTTTTCTTTCCCTTCATATTTGCTTCCATTAATCTTGTTAAATGATTTAGTGACTACCTATTATTTTTTTCTTTGTTTAGGAAAAATGTGAGAAGGCAAAGGGTAATAAAGGGAAAATGAAAACACCTCACGATAAAGGGTTCAAATCATTTGTAGTCATCCAAAATAAATATGTAAGATATTTGTTTATAAGTTATAATTATATCAATAAACATTATATTATTTGTTGTGTCTTGTATTTTTCTTTCATAAAACAAAGTGAGAAGGAACTACATGGACAAGAGTGTGATATGATCACACTATACAAAGTTACTCACTATAGGGAAGGTCAAGGGTGGATGTTAGAAAAAGTGGAAAATAACTATATAAGTATAAAAATTTGTTTAAATTTTAGGTTTATTTATTTATTTAGTACTAACTAATAATATTTGCATTGAATATTGATTTTGTTTTTTAATTTTAGAATAAAATGCAAGAGTTGTTACAAAAATCAATTTATAAGGATAATAAGGTCAATGTAGAAGATATTTGTAATGCCATATATGGTACACGTTCTGCTTATATCAAAGATCTTGGATTTAGCCCTAAGCCAAATGTTTCATCCTTGTCAAGATTCATATCCGTTCAACATCTTGAAGAGGAAAACAAGACGCTTAAGGTTGAATTACATCATACTCGAAAAAAGTTAGCCAGGCATGATAAGTACCTCAAAAAAATATTTGGCTCGGGTTATAATAACAATGAAGATGAAAGTGAATGGTATTAATTATATCTCTTATATATTTTTTCTTTTAATTTCTATTTGTATTATAATTTAAATTTAGTACTTTTTTCTTAGATTACAAAGTTGAAAAAGATGCAATAGCTAAGTGATTTGTATTATAATTTGTAAATTAGTCTCTGTATTTATTATTTTGTGTATAAGAATTGTAGAAGTTATAATTAAAATCTTGCATACAAAGAAATTTAATGATATTTTATTTTTTATATACAATGCTTCAAATTATCAATTATTTACGTATAATTTTTTGTATAATAAATTAACAATAAAAATATATTAAAACTCTATACACAATAATATGGATTAAAAATGTATCAAATAATTTATTCCAACTTAGCATAATTTATTTCAAACGTAGAAAATGCCGTCTTCTCTTGTACATGATGATCAGCACATACAAACAAATGTCCCTTTCATTAACTATTGCCTACTCAGAAATCATCGACCTTTTAAATTGTCATGATATAGGTCCAATAACTATATAACACTTATTTCAACCACTGAAACACAAGCAGGACGCCTCGTTTGCCCTTTCAAACTGTTGAACAACTGGAAAATCGCATGGCAATTTAGAACCATCTCAATATCTAGTTCACGAACATGAACAACTTAAGTTGCTTGACACATTTTGAGAATTTTTGAAGTGATAGTTGTCAGGTGTAGTTTTGTCCCATTAAGACAATTTAGGCTCAGTGGATTTTGAAGATTCCCTACCAGTTTCCTTAAAAAAGGTCGTATGTACCTATCCCTTGTAAAAGCAAAGTATAATTTGGATAAACCGATTGGTAACGCCAAAGGAAGAAATCACCACCGCATCTGTCAGAGCGATTCGATTCAGCTGCTAAACCAGTAGCCAAATCTTCGAGAATCAATGCACCAGCACAGCCACCCATATTATCAGTATGTCCATGCAGTGTAGTGATGATAATAAATCTACTCTAAAGACTTGCCATCCAAAAGCCCTACTATTATTAAGAACACTTCCCAATAAACATATGCATACACTTTCCAATAAACATATGCATACATTGTAACAACTAAGCAAAAGGTTCCAAAAAGACTTAATTGGATGTGTTTTGAACACAAGCAGTCAATCAACCACTCTCAGTGTCATGCCCATCATTGTTGGTGCTGAGTTTCTTTGAAGAGCCTTTGCACATGCCAACCGGGTACTTCACAGCATTGAGTTCCACTTTTCTCAGAGCAGCTTTGCCCAGGTCAACACCACATATATCAGAGAGCCTGACAAGATAGAGCAATACATCTGAGAGCTCTTCACCAAGATGCACTTTCTCGTCTTCTTTCCAGTCTGGTAGTCCCCTGGGCACCTCTCCTTTCCACTGAAATATCTCTGATAGCTCCCCAACTTCTCCCACCTGTCACCATTTCACTACAAAGTTTCATTCTTTCTTCAAAAGTTCTTATCTTATTTTCGAAGCCAACATAGTCAACTAGTAGAGCAATACTCTTGTCCAAACCCACAACACTGATTATTCTTCTTACCTTTTGGTTATTATATTAGAGATTTAGAGGCCTAAAGCAAAAGGCAAAAAGAAAGGGAAAAGAGAAACGATTCCATTATATTTCTGTGATAGAACAAGAAAAGGCAGATTTACCTGTACAGATGGTCAAGTTTAACTATACATCAAAAAGTATGCAGGGACTTAAGCTCATAAAGTTAAACCCTAACTTGAGATATAAGCGAGTAACTGGAGAGCCGTGGTCCCGATTGCAATTTACCTGATTACCTCCAAGTGTTTATAAAATGAGGTAATCGCAGCAAACATAGACACCGTAAAAAAATCCAACGAGTTCCAGTTGTAACCAATTGGTCAAATGCGGAATACCCATTATCGAAAATGATAGGAAAGTACTGGAATCATAGAGTTGTTTCGTGTCACGATGTCATTCTTTGTTCAGATCAGGCGAACCAAATGATTCACCGGATAAAAGAGAAAATGGGTTAAACAGAAGTATCCAATAGAGCAAACCCAAACAGATGATCTCATCAGACGACAATGGAGACAAAATATCATATGAGATACGAAGTGGTAACAAGACATACAGAAACTCGTTACACGGTATTGGATATATGTGAAGTTAACTGGAAAGAAGATACCAGAGCCAAGAGCAGGTTCCTGGGGCTGTGAAACTGGTCCCAATCCCTTTCCTTAGCAAACTCAGCCATTATTTTCTTGAGAAGATCAAGGGACACGCTTTCTTCTTTCAATACACCAATCATGGTCGCGTTTCTCAAGAAAACAGAAGATTACGTTAAACCAACAAGAAAAGTAAATAACAGAAAAAAAAAAAAAAACAAGGGAGCACGACAAAGAGAGTGTTAGAAACAGAAACTAAAAAGACGAAGAAGAAGACTGCATTAGTATTACGAGAAAGGGTCAGACTCAGACTGTATGTGCGTGTGCGTGTATATTATATATATATATATATATATTAGATAGATATAAACAAAAACGTAGGTTTAAGGATTGAGGGGAGAGAGAGCAAAAAGACAAAGGAGTGCATTGGAGGGGGGTAGGGTATAAGGACGTTTTAGGTCATTGTAATTTGTAGGCCTACTTGCCTAGGTAAGGTGGTTTACAGGCTACTCCCAGTTGGCCCATTGAATTGCCACTGGGCCTTCACTTAAACCAAGCAGACACGTGTCGGTGTCAGTGGATTCTCCTCTCTTGGACATTTACTTTCTCCCCCTTCTGTCCTTATGGGGACCACGTGTTCTTCTTCCCTTCTCCTGTTGCCTGATTCGGAGGCTTCTTTTGTTTTACTTATTCGTTATTTTCTCGAATTTTGGCTTTTGTTTGTGGAACACACTTTCTTGACGACCGATTCCAAACTAATCAGGAAGCAGCAGTAATTGTTCAATCCGACAGGTCGGTCTCCAACCTTATCAAGATCCAAGGCAGCTTCCACTATACTCAGTCGCTGAAACGAAACAAAGGAAATGTTTTTCTTGTTATGAATGTGTTAAAAGCTAAAGGACTTTACTCCGTTGAAATTTGTCATGTGTATTAATTTTAAGATCTCATTCCTAATTGTTATGATGTACCTATGTAGGTGGTGACTCGATATCTATTCTGCTGTCATCATGGAACTTGAATTACTGCAAAGAGGATAAGTCCAAATCATAATTGTAATGTAGGTCGCTGGAAAAACGATAATAGTGATGGAGTTTGAAATGCTGGTTAAAATTTTTTAATTAAAAAGGTTGAAGAAAATATATCTTATATATTAAAAATATTTATATTCATTTTTAATAAACGAAGCTATTAAATTGTATCAGTCAAAAATTGATATCAAAATATCTTCAACCATACCGAATTGCATTGCGAAATTTCAACTTGTACCAAGAGTTTCAAATACAAGTTAACATTATAAATTTAAAAGGTTGAAGAATTAAATTTAAAATAAAATTTTACGTTTAAATATAAAAATATTTTAGATAATAATTAATTTTAATAAATAAAGTTATCAAATTAAATTTTGAATGTTTTTTAACTGATAATTACACATTTATCAAATTAGAATTTTAATTATAATTATATAAAAATTAGATTACTATTTTATAATTTTAAAAATTATTCAAAATGATATATGATATTTTATGAATATCAATACTATATCGTAGTAATATTAAAAGATACTTACAATTTTGATCAGGTTATAAAAATGTACGCAGAAAATGACAAATTACGTGGGCTGCGCTCGTCCTGCTAAGAGACTTACTTTTCTTTCGGGGTACGATTTTTATTCCTTTTATATTTGTTATACGTTTTTTCATTTTTATTTGCAATTCTGCTCTTCTAACTATTTCCGACCAGACTGACACATCAAAAGACTATCGTACCTCCCACGCGATTGAAACGAAGTGACTTAGATTTCTGGACGGTTGAAATCCGTTTCAATTTCTCTTGTTTTGCTCGAACACGGGATCTCTCCTAATTAGTTGCATAGGTAAAAGGTTCAATTTTGATCTTAAATTTTAGATTTACAAATTTAACCGTAACATTTTACCGTTGAGATGTTAATTGTAAGTAGAAATCTTATATTGGAAAGAAATAGAATTAGTAAAAAGCATATAAGTGAAAAAGATTTATAAATTTAATATTTTAAAATTTTGAGTTGAAGTATATATTGTCAAAACTTATGATTATCTTCCCTCATTAGGTTCATTATGAAAATCTTTCATGTAAGTGGGCTCTCTAAGATCCAACATTATGAAAGAATAATTATAACCCTAATTAATGATTGAAAAATTAAACCAACCTAACCGATTTAACTAAAATTAATACAAATCAACCTGGGTTTTATATCGGTTTGCTTTCATAACCTTTATCAGGCAAAACTAACCAGTTAAGTGAAAAATTGACCAATTTTTTGAAACAACCGACAAACTTTTTTTAAAAAACCAGCTATAGTCAATTCATTTGAGTATCTGGGACCTTCTTTAACAAACTATAACACTCATTTATGTGGGGGCAGTACTTGTCCTTGGAAATACATTTTTTAATGAAACTATTTTCTTTTTAATTCTATCAATCTAGTTAATAAAATATATTTTTAAAATTTTAAATTTTAAATTTATATCTTTATTTTTAATTAAAAAATTTTGTTCTAAATTATTATTATTAAAAATGAATTACTTTTTTATCTTAAAAATACTAAATTTATTTAATCTCACTAATAGATTATATTTGTTAAAATATATGTTCTCTATTTATCTCTTTATACTAATTTTTAAATTATTATTGTTAAAAATAATTATTATTTTATCATGAATTTGTTTAATAAATTAGATTATTAATTAATATGTATAAGTGATTTTGCTTAAGATAATTTAAGAATGTGTTAAAAAATAATATTTAAACTATAAAGCAGTACGTTTAAAGGACATTAAATATTTTCTATTGACTTTCTTTAAATATACTTTAATTTTTACGAATCTTTAAATAAATGATAATAAAGAAATACAGTTTTATTTTTATTTTTATTTTAAATTTTATAGTAAATTTAATCTTAGTTTAAATTATTAGATTTATTATTAGTTTATTATATATGAATAGGTACATTTTTTGTTTTAATAAAGTATTTTATTTTATACTATATTTTTCCTTATTCTTATAACTTATTCTTATTATTTATTATATATTGGTTTTATAACAGTTTAATACCAGTTAAACTTTTAAACTTTTTTATGACCAGTATGATGTTCCGGGGAGTTTTTAAAACATTGACTATAACATTTAGAAAACGTTAAAATTAGACTCCACTATAACAAAAAATTTAACTTCGTCTATTAAGTGTCAGGTCAGAGCTGACTGAAGATTTTTTAATATTTTTGTAGGCCCCAAGTACCACATTATTGCTAACGCGGCAAAGTGAGACCTACTTTTTTAAAAGTCAATTTGGCAAAAGGGTCAAATTTAACCCTAAGTTTTACATCATTCAACAAATTTAACATTAACATTTCAGAGAGAACACTTAAGACCCTAACTTATAAAAAATGTTAGAATTTAACTTCATTATAACGGAATTACTAACGACTTGATCATATCGCTAACTTGGTAGTTTTTTAAAAAAAATCCTATTTTATTTTATTATATTTGCATGTTATAATAGTTTTATAACGGAATTGCAATGTAGAAAATTAAAATACTTGAATTTAATCAAGTTTAAAATAAATTTATTTTATTACCAATGCAAATTATTTTAATAACAATTCTTATTTCATTATAAAATTCTAATAAAATATTTAGCAAATTAGATATTCATTCATATTTATATATAAAAATAAAACTAACAAATATTAAATTAAAAGTTTCTATCTTTCTCTTATATTTATGCATAAAAAGTTGTAATTATCTTACTTCAAACTTCTTATTAAATTCTGTCATAACTACCCTTTTGGAAAAAAAAACATTAATTAATAACAATTATTTTTGATGATATGTGTAAAATAATAAAATATAAAATTACTAATATTCTTCGTCTTCTTCTTATTCTTCTAATAATAATAATAATAACATTATCATCAACAACAATGAAATAATAATAACAACAACAATTTATATGGAACCATAAAATTATATATTTTTTAATTACAAAGATAAATATGGTATTTATAAATATTAAAAAACTAAAAATCACCAAAATGTTACATGTATAAATAATAATTAAATGTCTAATTTCAACACGAATGTACATATGAGGAGTTTAAAAGTTTTATATTGGAAAGTTAAAAGAATTACTTAAAAAATGAAATACACTCCTCGCAATAAAGAACTACTCTTTTTATAAAGTCGTAATAGAGAACTACAATTTTTATAAAGCTATTATAAATTCATTTTATTTGCAGGTCTCATATTGCAAGTTCATTATAAAGCCATTATAACATGCAAATAAAATAAAATAAAATAAAAAATTATTAAAAAAGTGCCAGGTTAGCAACGTCATCAAGTCGTTAGTAACTCCGTTATAATGGAGTTAAATTTCAACGTTTTCTAAAAGTTAAGGTCTTAAGTGTTCTCTCTTAAATGTTATGGTTAAACTTGTCGAATGGTATAAAATTTAGGGTCAAACTTGAGCATTTTGCCAAATTTACTTTTTAAAAAGTAGGTCCCACTTTGTTACGTCAATAATGACTTAGTACTTGGGGCCTAAAAAAAATATTAAAAAATTATCAAGTTAACTCTAACCTAACATTTAATAGACGGGGTTAAATTTTTTGTTATGATGGAGGTCTAATTTTAATGTTTTCTAAATGTTATGATTATAATTGTTTTATCTAGAATGTTATGATTAAACTTGTAAATTAGCGAAAAACTTATGATTAAAAGTGACCCTTTGGCCTTTTTGCATACTAATAAACAATTTTTTATTTCTGAGTTACACATTGGTTGGATTTTTCTTGTACAAGAATATTTAAGAAATTTATGTCTAGGGCACTAGTTAAATATAAATTGATCACTTTGTCAAATGTCAATATCAAAATTCAAATTTGATCCCTTAAACTGAAGGAACAATATGGTAAGTGATGAATATATTAAATTTATTCTTTTGTGTTAGGATAAAGACATACATATATCTTTTTTTCGAAAATTAACATACATATATCTTTGTTATAGTTTAAATTATTTTTTTAGATTATTTATAATTTAATATTTTTATTTTATTTTATTTTTCTATTAAATTTTTAACATAATTGACAAGACACTTCATTCTAGATATACTCAATATAGTTTTATTAATTTTTTATATAAAAACTAATGTAATACATTACATGAATTATAAAGATAAATATGAAGACTTTTTAATATTGAATTATATGAAATTTTAAAATAATAAAGAAAATTAAATGACAAATACTTATCTTTACTCTCTTTTATTGGAAGGTCTTGATGAAGTAATATTATTTTTCAAAATTTCACTATAAAAGAAATTATTTTAGATGAGTTATTTAAGTAAGAAATGAATTCTATTTTTCTTGTCAAACTATAATTGAATTTTTAATAGTATCTTTATCAATAATTCATTATGAAAGATAATTTTTTAATATAATTATGTATTGGGTGAGTTCAAAATATAATTAAAAGAAAACATATTCACTATGAAGTAAGTCTTAGTTTATATCTTTGCAGTCAATCGATTTATTACAATTTATGTATGACATTATTAATTTATTCAATAAATACATTATTTATCTTTATATTTTTTGTTAATTATATGTAATGCTTAATATAAAAGATATAATTCTTAGATTAATTATAGTACAATTGATCAAATATGATAATATTATAATTAAAATTAGTTATTATTCGCAAATTATTCTTAGTTATTATTACGGAAACCAGTAATGGAATGGTCACACATTATCTGGACAAGAACATGCCTCTAAAAACTGCCTTTCTCCTGTGACTAGCCATTCAAAAATGTCTCAATACTGGTGATAGGCTTTGATATCTAAATGTTTATCTATTGTGTCCTTTTTGCTCAATCAAGGATGAATCACGTGACCATCTCTTCTTTATGTATGCGATCACACAATGTATTTGGGAAGCTGTTGCAGCAACATGTCGATGGTTGTTTCCATCTTGCACACTCTCCACGGCTTTACACTGGTTATCTACTCAACGCATCTCACCGAAATTGGTTCAGTCTCTTGCAGTTGGCTTTTATGTACAAACTGTCTAGAAGGAACGAAATGCCCGCAGGTTTGAAGCTAAGCGTAAGGATGTCTCCCTTCTTATCTTCGAGACTCTACATCGTATCAATGAAATACTAATGTTACGAATTTCCTTGGTTTTTGTAATGCTATTGGATTATGTATTTTGCAATAGTTGTTTTCGAAATCTCTTAACTTTGGGGTGGACAAGGAAGCCTCTTGTTATATGTTTATAGATGTTCTATAACTTTTTTATTAATGAAATTCGTTTTTTTAATAAAAAAGATATTGATAGAACTAGTGATTAAAAAATCGAATCAGTTTGGCTGATTTAAACGTGAAAACTTTAAACTGACATATTTTTCAGTTCATCGTTTACTTTAGTAACCTTTGTTGTCAAAAAGTGATCAAGTTATTAATTAATTGATTGATTTTCAAAAACTAATTAGTTTTTACAAACTAAAATAAATCAATTAATTTTCATTTAACAAACTCATTTTCAATTAAAATTCAAATTTTTCAATGAGTAACGAGAGTCTCCTTTAATCATATTTCAAATTCTTTAATTTTATTTAATCTTTAATCGGTTTTATGATGGTTTAATATCAATTGAACCTTTTAAATCTTAACTTCTTGTCTTACCGATTTAACTTCTGGTTATGCTTTTAAAACATTAGATAGAATCATAAAATTAGCATATATTATATTTCTCTTCTATGAATAAAGTAATTTATATCATAAATTAAATTGTAAAGATACTTTAAGAATGTATAAGTGCTTATTAGAAAATAATTTTACTGAATTAATGTGATAATGAGGATCTTGAATGAAATATTACTTATATGTTTGTAGATATGCTTATTATGATGATTTTATGATTGAAATTACCAAAATATCGCATTAGAAAATTACTATATTTTAATGTTACATATAATTTATTTTATTACGAGTACCTCAATCACTAGTAATTAAATATATTATAGAAATAGTTGAATAAATCAATAAAATAATTAAAGAAAATATTTTATTAGACTATTATTTTTATCAGTAATGATTTACATATTTTTTTTGGAAAGAGTAAGTTGAAATTTTTTAAAAAAGTATCTTCAAATATTCATTATAAATTAATTACTAATTTGTAAAAAACAAACATGATTGGATTTAAATACACTATGTGAAATAATTAGACATTATTTGCAGTAAGGAGTAAAAAAAGAAAGAAATCATAATATATCTTTTGAAGTTGATGAAATTCAAGTATTAGATAAAGGTAGAAAAATCTATTATTGATAGAAATTCTTATCTTCATTGAGATGTCAATCGAGTTTAAAAAGTATTTTGATTTATAAGATTCTTATCTTATAATATTAAAGAGTTTGAAATTGATGGTTCTATCATTCATATATTTTTATTATTTTAAACTCACCTTAATTTTTTTAAAATATAGATGCCATAATAATAATAAATTCTTAATATAAGACACCTTATTATGCGATTTGTGTGTTTTTATTTTAAGATTTAGAAAAAGAATTTCAATTGATTAAGGATAAATATAAATCTAATTAGAAAATAACAAAATGCATTATTATGATAATGATTAAAGAAAAAGAATTTTAATTAGTATCTTCTAATAAATATTTCATAATAAATAAAAGATTAGTCACTAATCTAATTAATAAGTTAATTTATTTTCAATTATTATTTAAGATATCTATTATCATTAATATTTTTTATTTTTCTTTAAAAACAAAAATAATAATCAGTAATTAATAATCAAAAACTATAAAAATTTAAGTGAAATCCGAGAGCTTCTAATCAAGTTAAACATTAACAAATTAGAAGAGTGAATCAACTAAATCTTTTCTGTGTCATATAATTTTTAAAATAAATGGAAGTTAAACCGATAAGACAACATGTTCAGGTTTAAAAGATTTAATCGGTATTAGATCGTCATAAAACTGATTAAAAATTGCATAAAATTAAAGAATTTAAAATATGATTAAAGAAGATTGTCCTTATTTATTGAAGAATTTAAAATTTAATTAAAAAAGAACCTGATTAAATAAAAATTTATTTATTTATTTGAGTTTATAAAACTGATTGGTTTCAGAAAACTAAACAATTAATTAATAAACTGATAAAATTTTAATAACAAGGGTTATTAAAAAAATTGAATTAAAAAATTAAAAATCAAACAAAATAAGTTGATTCAAAGTTTTTACAATTAAATCGGCTAGATTGATTTGATTTTATAATCATTAATAATTTTAATCCTAAAATTTAGAATTCAATTCCTGTGTTTTAAAACAGCAACGAGAATAAGTTATCATTTCAATTATTAATATAACTGTCTAAGAAAAAAGTCCAAAACAAATCCTACATTTTAGTCATATATAAATGTGGCAAACTACATTTACGAAGTAGTTTGTTAGCTAAACTAGCAAACTACTTCCTAAATAAAAGCCTATAATATCTCTTAGTCATATATACACAATACATCGAATATTACAAATATATACAAAATATCAATATCTCTCTATATTTCCCCTCAAATTAGACCATGTAAATTGCAAATACCCAATTTGCAAGTGAGATACGTGAACTGTTATTGACCTAATGCTTTTATGAAGATATCTGCTAGTTGCTCCGAAGAACAAACATGAAAGGTAGTGGCCTCACTTGCTTTCAATTTGTCACAAACGAAATGACAGTGAACTTTAATATGTTTCCTACGTTCATGAAATACTGGATTAGAGGCAATATAGAGAGCGGCTTTGTTGTCACATAACAAATGCATAAGCCATGAATAGTCAACCCCAAGAGCTAGAAGTAAGACCTTAATCCAGGTGAGTTCACATGTAGTGGTAGCCATGGAACGATATTCAACTTCAGCTGAGGAGTGTGAGACAGTTCGTTGTTTCTTTATTTTCCAGGAAATGGGTGAATGACCAAGTAGGACAAAGTAGCCAGTTAAGGACCATCGACTCAATGGACAGTTGACCCAATCAGAGTCACAATAACCATGCAACTGCAAGTCACTATCAACTTGTAAGAGAATACCTTGTCCAGGATTGCTCTTAAGATAACGTAAAATATGTAGAGTTGCTTTCCAATGATCAACGCGTGAACTTTTCATGAATTGAGCCAAGATATGTACATCGTAGCTAAGCTCAGGCCGTGTGACAGTCAAATAGATTAATCGACCATCCAGTCGACAATACGGTGTTGGGTCAGTCAGTAACGGACCGGAAGCAAGAGTTAAGAGATGATTTTGCTCAATTAGAAAACTAGCAGGTTTGGCACTGAGAAGTCCTGCTTCAGCAACAATATCAAGAGCATATTTATGTTGACAAAGAAAAATGCCATCAGAATTCTATACAATTTCGATGCTAATAAAATATTTCAATTTACCAAGATCCTTCATATAAAATAGCAACTGAGGTAGACTTTAAGATCATGAAAAACATTAGGATTACTACCTGCAGTGACTAAATCATCAACATATACCAGGACACATAAGCTATCACCTCCTCGATGCATGGTAAAAAGAGAGTAGTCAGTAGAAGTTTGAGTGTAACCATAGTCACGAAGAGAAGTAGCCAACTTTGTAAACCAATTACGAGGATCTTGATGAAGACCATACAAAGATTTCCAAAGATGGCAAACTTTTTCGTGAGAGGAAGTAGCAAACCCAGGCAGTAACCTCATATACACTCCTTCATCAAGATCATCATGTAAGAAGGCATTGTGGACATCCATCTGATGTAGTTCCCAATTTTCAGCAGCGATAACAGCAAGAAATGTGCGAACAGTAACCATCTTGGCAACAGGAGCAAAAGTTTCATCATAATAAATGCCTTCAACCTGATAATTTCCCAAAACAACCAAACGAGCCTTATGACGTTCAATAGAGCCATCATAATTATATTTGACAAGATAAACCCATTTACAACCAATAGCGGTTTTGTCAGGAGGCAAATCCTTAATCGTCCAGGTACAGTTTCGTTTGAGATTGCCAATCTCCTAACGCATGGCCTCATGCCATCGGGGGTCACGCATAGCATCACGATAACTAGTGGGCTCCATCTCTGCAAAAATAGCTACCAAAAAAGTGATATGTTAGGGAGAAAATTGATCATAATTCACATAATAAGCAATGAGATAAGGAGTATCTGAGGATGTTGAAGGAGGAGAAGAGAGTGGGGGGTCTATTTGTTGAACTGTGTTAGTGCAAACATAATCACGCAAAAGAACAGAGGCTTTTTTGGTACGATGACCACGACCCAATGTTTCACCCATATTCAACCTAGAAGTATCATTCACATTGGGGCTTATATCATTTGTGGAAGGCTGTCCAATTTCAACATAAGCTAGAATATCACTCCCCCTTAAGGGGTTAGGATCTGGAGTCGAATCAAACTTAAGAATATCAAAATTCCATTCATCATCAAAAGTACGAAGTAAAGCAATTAAAGATATATCATCAAACAAACAAGAGGGGGTTGTGGGTTGAGCATTATTGACAAAAAAAGGAAAGCTATTTTTAACAAATTTGACGTCACGAGAGACAAAATGTTGCCTAGTTTTAAGATTGTAGACTTTCCGACCCTTTTTGTCATGAGGGTTCCCTTAGAACACACATTTCTTACTTCGAGCTTCAAATTTGTTTTTGTCCCTATACTTGTAATATACATAGAATAGACACCTGAAAACTTGTATATGATCATAAGATGGGGGTTTACCAAACAACATCTCATAGGGATTTTTTCTGTTATTAAGCATAGTCAGAGTTCTGTTAATCAAATATCCTCTCGCCAAAGCATACTCCCCCCAAAACTCAATAGATAGATTAGCATGAAAGTGTAAGGCACGTGCAATTTCAAGAATGTGACGGTGTTTTCTTTCAACTCAATCATTTTGTTGAGTGTGTCAGTGCAGGAATTTTGAAACAAAATTCTATTATCCTTAAAGTATGATTTCAATTGTTTAAGTTCAATCTTAATGTCACTACACACAATTTTGACAGATTTATGAAACTGGGTGTAGGCCATAACACAAAATTGTTTAAAAATAGCGGTCACTTGAAAAATCATCAACTATTGTCAAAAAATAATGAACTCCACAGGAAGAGGCAACATAATAAGCACCCCAAACATCACAATGTACCAATTCAAAAGGTTCCAAAGCATAACTATTACTAATACCAAAAACATCCCATGTCTGTTTAGCTCGAAAACATACATCACAAGACTTATTTTGACTATTAGGAAAACTACTACTGGAAACATTAGGTAGGAAATGAACTATTTTATGGAAGGGATGCCCCATATGCTAATGCCATAAGTCAGTGGAGTCCACCATCTTCACTTGATGTGTTTAAGCCTTTACTACACCATGGAAGTAATAGACCCCACCATATCTCTCACCCACTCTAATCAACATCCTGGAAGTGTAGTCTTGTTTCACCTAAAGCTAGTTAGTGAATGACATGACATCTCAAGGCATCTATCAATTGAGCAAAAGATATCAAATTGCACTCCAATTGTTGAAATCAATCCTTCAATATGGGTAGTGCCTTCATGGGTGGCAAATGCAAGTTTACCGTTTGGCAAACCAATAGGGGACTTAGGCAATTCAATCAAATTATTCAAATAAGATTAGTTTTTAGTCATATGATATGAGGCTCCACTATCTAGTAACCAATTATTATGATTTTCCTTACTAGTCAATTTTTTAGTGGTATTTGTTTGCTTACTAAAACCAAGTATAGTGAGAACCGAACTTCACTGCTCTGTGGTCAAAAATGGATGTTGTACTACCTCAGTTACAATAGTAGTAGAGCTTGAGGTACTGACAGTTTCACCTGAATAGGCCGTATTGGCAACAGCACCTAGTGCTTCACGTCCTCGGCCTGCTGCACCAGCACGTCCTCCCCTTCGGCTTGCTCTGCATCCTCATCCCTTTCCATTAGTAAACCACTAATCTAGATATTTTTTGGTGAGTGCAAAACAATTGGACACTTTATGCCCCTCCTTATTACAATGAGTGCAAAAAGGCCTGGAACCTCCTTGTTGCATTTGATTCTTCCTACATGTGCTCGAGATAGCGAAGGCCATAGCATCACCTCGTTCATCCTTCGCTCGAGTGATATTTTGTGTTGCTCCTCCTTAACCACCATCTGATAAGCTTTGTTAAAAGAAGGAAGCGGGTCCATGTTGAAGTTGTTTGTGTGAAGGTTGCCATATAAATCATCATCTAAACCCATAAAAAATTCATGGCTTTTTTTGATTTCAATAGTTGCCATGAATTGCTGGGCCAAATCACATATGCACCCGCCACATTTACATATAGGCACATTACAGTACCCTGTAAATTCATCCAGAGAGCTTTGAGTCATCCAAAATACCCCGTCATAGTCTGCCCCTTTTGCTTGTAATTTCCTATGGCTTCTTTCAACTTGTGCACTCTTATTGCATCGAGTGTGTCAAATCATTCTTTTATGTCACCCATAAATCCTTAGTCGAATTAAGATAAGCCAAGTTTGAGCGAAGATCCGGCTCAATGGAATTCTTTATCCAACCAATGAGCATCAAGTTTATGCTATACTAGTCTTTAAGATCATCATCATTTTGGGTCAATTTATTCAAGATTCTATTAAGAAACACCAACTTTTGTTTGGCACAAAAAGAGTTCTTCAAGATCGTAGCCCATTCACGGTAATTGGTTTCCCCCTTAAGCAAAATTCCATAAATATTCAATCCGAGAATATCTGAATTATGTAGAAAATACAGGGAAGAAGGATCATTGATTTTTCGCTTCTTCTCCTCCATTGGCTTACTGTTGTTACCATCGTTTTTGTTTTTAGTAATTGCTGCTTAGAGAAGGAATCACTCAATCTCTATATGAGTTTTTTTTAGGGGTTTTGCCTCTATGAATGCTCTGATACCATGAGAAATTGTTGGTGTGAAAACCTTGCTTTCATTCTTGTAATGGCTAAGAATATGTACAGTACAAAGAAGAGTTTACGGTTGGCTAAACTAGGAAACTGCGTCCTAAATAAAAACATATAATATCTCTTAGTCATATATACAGAATACACCGAATATTACAAATATGTACAGAATATCAATATCTCCCTATAATGGGTAAGCTCTACTTTTTATTTCTACTTTTGTTCTCCAAATTCTAGTTTAATTCCTACCAATTATGTGCTCATGCTCTCAACCTCAGGTATTGTCATGACTTATACTCTAATGAAACAAGATAAGAAATACATAATTGAAGCAGAAGAATGTATTGTTGCTTTCAGTAGACCCCCACCTCTCCCACCTTTTCTTAGACCATTTCTTGCTCTATCACTATTTGATACTATAAATTGAGACTATAATATTCTAAATAATATTTAAAGTCTAGAATTCTCCAAAATCATCTATAACATAATTGATTCAACCTATTCAATTAGGATTCATGCTATAAGAGAGAGAAAGAAATGCCAATCTTGATCCATACTTAATAGATGTCTCCAATGATAGATCTTTAAACCTTTTTTTGATTGCAAACACCTTCTCTACATAAAGACTTTATCCACTCTGTCCTTCTGCTTTTCTTCATTCTTTTCCAATGATGCAAGAACGTACATTTCTCTTGTAACACCGGATATTTAGAGTTTCAACACTAGTACGTACTCCGAGAGACTCTTATCGGTTATAATACACATTGGACCCCTTTTCTTGTGA